>WEKY01011650.1:0-72151 GCA_013390045.1 Picathartes gymnocephalus
AAGTGAAGGCGTCTTTAACCAAAACCTCCATGATATCTATTGATTCAGAGACCATCATTAAATAAAAAAAAAAGATTTTGAAAAGAATATGATAGATTATCAGATAAATGTACATATCTGGAGCTGTCAGCTTACCTGGGGAGGTGTCAGGCCTTGCTCCCTGTGGTATGTGTATATGGAGTGCAGAGATAAAGATTTCTTATATGTGAAATAACCCCCCAAACCACGTTGGGAATCAGAAGAGCTTTATGTACTAAATACTTACACTATGAAAAATTAACTGGAATTACAGAGAAGAAACCACAGATTAATCTAATCTTTTTAATCTGTCTTAAATTTGCAAGGATCCAGAATGTAGTTTGCAGAAACTCTTCCAGGCTGCTGTATTACAAAGTGTTTTACTTCACTAAGTATGTGAATGAGAACTGTGTATGCATAAAAAAGTCATAAAGGAGCTCAGAAATTTTCAGCCCATTTAATTTAGTTTGCATAAAGACAAACTGTAACCCAGTATATATGCATTTATATACACATGTGGAAATATATACACATTCATATACTTGTGTGTATATATGTATATACACATATACATATCTCTGAGCATGTATTTGTTGCATCCTGTATGAGTACCTAGAGAATATCCTTTCCTGAACAGAAAACACAAAAGAATCCTGCTTCTGCTTTGTACTGTCTTGGAAGTTCTAGTCTCTGAAGAATCTTCATGTAAGTTCCCAAGAGACTGTGACAAGACATCTTTTCTATGGCACCCTACAGAAGATTTTTTTTTTTACATTGTAGACAGCTATATTAGAAAGCCTGGATGCCTGAGAAAACAAGAGAAATGGCATTCATCAGATGGTCAATAGATCTGTTTCCTTTATTAGAAGACTAGTGAGAAAATGGACAGCTTTTGGATAGATGTAGCAATTAGAATTTGTACTTCAGTCTGTGCGTAAGCCACTTAAAAGTTGTCTTTAAGTGAAAATTATTCCTTATTTTGTTATGAAAATCCCCTCAAAACTTGGTAGACATTATTTTGTCATTTAATAAATTGCTATGCAACTAATCAAACCAGCCTCCCAACCCACAAACCAATAAAAGCAAACTACTCTGGTAGTGCTTTCTGCACTGCAGAAATCTGACAGTACCATTTCTCGTGCACACCGAAATAGAGGGCTTTTGTGCTTAGCTATGAGAAGGAGCTTTCTGATGGAAAGTAAGTGTAAGTAATGACATTTTTCCTTCCAGCTACTGCATTTATGAGATTAGATCGTGAGAAGTATCTTTGTGTGATTCCTCTTCCTCCTCCTCTCTCCGGAAGGGCTATATACATAGCATCCTTCACTTGCATTTTTGTGCAACAGTTTTCTCCAAGGAGCATGAAATTTTCTTCGTTTTGCCCTTGGACAATATTCATTGCTGTTCTCTACAGACAATTCTTGATGTGCAATTTTAAAAGATTTTCAAATATTTAATACAGTGGAATAAGAATGACAAAATTTATATCCCTAAATGTAAACCTGCATTGTATCATTGCTCTTTGCTTTCCCTAGCTAAATTAATTTGCTTAATGATTTGATCCTAAATATTTTCTGGTTATTCTGGGTTTATCTTGAGCACAGTAAATATCTGACTGTGAGTCTTAATGCTCCAGGAATATAAAGACTGTTAATATTCTTTCTTTTTTTCCTGATTTTTTTTTTTTTTTTTTTTTTGGGTTTTTTGGGGGGTTTTTTTGGTTTTTTTTTGAGCAGCAGCCATGATAGCTGACAGGAAAGTCCTTTTGAAGCAAAGCTACTGCTGAAACAGGAACCAAAGGCTATTTTACCACTGGTATGAAGGAGAAGAATAACCTGTTAGGTCATTTTCTTAGATAATTGCACTTTATTTGGAAGGATTCACATACTCAAATCCTTGAATGTGGAGCTGAAATGTGTTAGATGAATGGAAAGAATTGACTAATATTATAAACACTGCATATGATAAGGGAATCAAATCCTAGTTTTAGGAATGTGGCCCAACCTATTTCTCCATCAATGAGGTATTCTGTGCAAAAGTGAGATGGGCAGCCTGTCATAACAAGCTCCAGCTCCCTGACTTTAAAAACTGTAGATTGGGTAGCACTGTATATGCCTCTCTTCCACTTATCCACTTCAGGCAGCAAATACCTTCATCATCAGATTAGAATCTGGAGTCGAGCTGCACAGGCAATGCTCCATTAGCTGCAGTCATATGCCATTCAGCTCTCTACCATCTGTTTCAATGATCTGTTAAATGGACGAAATTAAGCCCATTCTCCACTGACCCACCCAGACTCTAAAGGCTAATCCAGCATAGTTTTTTTTATGATCAGAAGAGCCTCATTCACAAAGTTCTTGCCGAGGAAATTCATGCCTTCTAACCTTTAGTGTCAAGAATACAAGGCAAAGCCACAGGCTTCTCCTTAAGAAGAATCTTTTGGCTCTGTGTTCTCCTTTTGTCAAATTAAGTACCATTCTAATATCACAACTTTCTATCTAGATAACCAGGATTACCATGCTCATCTTTCTTTATTTTTTGAATACTTTATAATCTTAAAGACAGACAAATGCCAACTGAAGGATCATACATGTTGCACGACATTAATAAACATCAAAGCTCATGCAAGGAATATCTCTATGGTAGGAACAGGAGGTTCCAGAAATAAGGTTCCTGAATTCTGATTATTTTGTTTTTATTATTGCCAGAAGGCTTCCTTTCCTCACCCTTTACTTATTTTTAGTTATCTTTTAAAACACTTTTGTAGTGAGTGATTCATTTGAATACTTCTGGGAAGGAAACACAAAAGCGTGTTTTGACACAAGCTGAATTTTTATGAGAGGATGTATTTTTAAAATTTCCACAAGTTGTTTAGCAAGTTCCAGTGAAGGGATATTTTGAAATATTTTGTTTCTGTTGATATACCAAGGGTAGAATGACAGTTTTGACCACTAAAGTCATTCAGCAGATTCTGGAAGCATTTTTGGCAGAGATCTGCCACTCACATGTTGTAAAGCAGGCAGAAGTCTGATTTAGCTGGGAACCTGATCATGCTCTATGAGAGAAAGGAAGCCCGTGGGGATGGCACAGCTGCAATCCCTGTTCCAAATGTAGCGTTCAGAATATATTCAAGGAAAAGATAAAATGCCTGGGTTGCTCAGCCAGTTCCTGTTACCATGACAACTCTGGAGAGCAGTAATTTAGATCAGCCTTAGGGCTACCTTTTCAGCTCCAGCAGAGGAAAGGACATAAGACCACTTACAGGTGGTGGAGAAAGCAGTGCTAATGATATGACTACCGATGTATGTGTGAATCCATTGTGTCAGCTAAATAAAATATTGAGGTTGCTGTCATATTCCTTTAGACAGATGGCAGCAATTGTCAGTGTATCAGTGCAAAAGAGCCTGAATCTCAAAGAAAGGAGAGGGGTAGGGGTATTTCTCTGTACCAGACATGTAGCAAAACACTATGTATGCACTCTGTCCACTGCCTTCCTGTTTCTCCTTCCAGGCCTTGCCAGGTGTTCCTGTGCACCTTGCTAACTTTCCTCATAAGTGCTGGCAGCAGCAGCAGCACTGCTAGAACTGAACCTACTCCTTCTCATGTCATACCCTTGGCTGTTTCTGTGAGGCACTTGTCAGGCTGCTCCCTTGCCCCAGCTTTGCTGTCTATAGCAACTCTTAGTGAATGGTCCAGGCTTTGCAAACAAACTTCTACAGCTCATAACTTCTACAAACTCATAAGTTTGTCGAAGTCACCATTTCCTTTTTTTAGTGCTGCTCAAGTGTTTCCCTTTTGATGTGGAGAAGCTTGTTCTGCAGAACCAAGTATTATTTTGTCTCATTCACCTCTGCCTCCATGTCACTTCTGTTTTCTGGCTGTTCATACATGCCATGTGAAACCTGCAACAAGGTATAGCTGATTTCCCTTAAATGAACCAAGACATTTTTGCTCCAGTCATGGTATAAATCACAGACAGTGATGACTCATACTCTTAACATGTTCTTTTCCATGACATATAATATACAAGAAATAAGACTTTAATCATTTCACCAGCTTGACTGATTGTATTCATAAATGCACCTTTAACACCTCAGTGAGGAATTGACGGGGCCATGTAAACAAGAAGCATATCCAGAATGTTAATGCAGGCCAATCTTTTCTTCTCCTTTAGCAAGAAAAGACTTTGGGGACCTGAATGCACAACATTTGTCTAATTATGCCTAGCATGCTGTTGCTTTGCTTTTTCACAATGGCAAGGTAACCTGCTGACACAGCTTGCCAAACTCCTGCCTCCCTCAGTGGATATTTAAGCTGGGCTGATGCAAATGGGCTGTTGAATTACATTCACTTGGCAGTCCTCCCATACAAAAGATGAAGAGCAGCAACTTTGATTTGCAGGGCCTCTTCTCATTTACTTCTTTTGTAGGGCAATATCTTTTGTTTAAGAAACACATACACTGAGTTGAGAATTTAAGCTCTGGTTAGTAATTCTGCAGTGACAAACCTTTTGCCTGTGTTAAAGCAAACATTCCTCTGGCAAAACAAGGTACACAAAGACACTCCTGAATTCAGCATGTCTGCCTAAATATGTAACAAAATTGGGTCGTTGAGTATTTTCAAATGTATGACTAAAATCTGTAGAAAAAAATTTTAGTTTGGAAAAAAACAAAGGATGTTCTTAAAATGTACATGTTGCCATTGAGTATTAATTTGAATATGTACAAATTGTTAATATAAATATTCACCAAAGTGTTGAATTTAGTTAGGAATCTTTGATTTACTTTGATTTCCTTTCCAATTTATTCTTTAGATCTGTTAAAGTTGATCAAGTAGAGAGAAATGCCTACAATTTATTTTTTTTAATGTCTACAGTTTATTTTTTTTAAATGGAGCTCAACCTTTAATTTGAATAGTTTGAACATTTTCTGTTAAAATAATAAAACTCCTGGTTAAACATTGCATTCATAATTTATTGCCTTTCCCCAGTATTAGTGGCAAGGGAAGAGATATGTAAAATCCAAAACTTTGGACTGTTTTGGGTTTTCAACTATCATTTTTTGCTTGGAAAAGGGAGTGTGAAAAGCTGCATTTCTAGAGAATGTGACTATATTTGATGGGAAAGGATTGCATGTGAGTTGTTTTCTTTTGTTCATCACATATTTTAATCCTTCTCATGTAAAGCTAGAAAATTGGTGTAATGTATTTCTGCATAATATAACGTGGAAGATAATAATAGTTTTGGAGTATAATCCTAAGTTTTGCATCCCTGTGGCATCTGATTCATGTCCAAATCATGCCCAGCAATGGTAGTAGAGATCAGGTTGGGATAACTACACGAGCAAAGGCACACAGGCGTATTTCAAAAAATCTAAGCACAGACCTAGCTGTAAGGTTTAGGCACTTTCGATGAGCTCTATAATGTATCTGAAGTATTTTTAGACTATGTTTACTGTACTTAATTCCCCCATCCAAGTAGATGCTGCTCCTCACTAGGGTAATTGCTTCTCCTAATCTGTGCTGATCAGTTTTTCTGCCTGCAGTGCTGGAATTAGAGTAACATCATCCTATTCCTGATTCTAAATGCAGCCTTACTAGAGATGATAACCTTAACATTTTCCTTACCAGTCTCAAGCAGGAGGCAAGAAAGTGTCTATATCAAAGAGTAAAGAGCTTTAGCTATGCTATCTTCCTGTGTATTTCTGCAGACTATCAAATACTGCAGAGAAACTTTTCCTTATCCAAAATGTTCCCACTTCTCTTACAGCATCAATACTAGTAAGTACTAGCCAACTTTCCTGGGCAACTATTATCCTTCTGCCTTTCTGTCCCAGTCTCCCTTCCTCTCCTTCCTGTCCAGTCTAATCAGACAGTTTAGACACTGAGCTCAAGACAGCAGCTGGAATCCCAGCCTCACACAGGAACCACATCTACAATTTGATTTTTAATGACAGAGGGAGAGAAGAACTCCCATCCCTCCTCTTCTTTGACACTGATCTTGGTTGGTGTATTTGACCTCACTAAGTCATCCCCATCACCATTTTCCTCTCTCAGACCCTGTCAGGGCCATTCATTTTTAGGCTTTTGATTTTTGATGCAATTCACACAGTTAGGCACAACTCAATTGGGATCCCACCTTCAGTCCTTCAGCTGACTGGCATGTGTCATCCCCTGACTCACCATTGCAGACATCTCATCTTCTGAACCAAAAGGCTGCTATTCTTACTAGCACTCAGAAGTATCAAATGTCAAATAAGTTCCATATCACCCAGTAACTACTGGCCATGCACTAAGATATCAGGGCAAAGGGAACTTTGAAACACTTACCACAATGCCCAGAGATTGTTAAATCTCCACTGCATTCCTTTAGAGACTGCTTTTTACAATGTTATATGTAGAACCAATAACCTATAGTTCTTCAAAGTTGAAAAATCTAAGAATTGCTGTAGGTGCTGTTCCTGATCTAAAAAAGCTATCTATTGTGAGATGTTCAAAGTAGAGGTCACTTTGCCTGATATGGATTTTATCCTAAAGTTCCAGTATCATACTTGGCAGATTTGGCTAGTCTGATTTTCCTGAAAGCGCATATTAGAAAATCTCATGTAATAATAATTAAATGCTGATTTTATGACATGAAGAATTTGAGCTGCACAGAGATAGGATTTCCAAATCTGGTCACTTGACTATGCTACCACTACATAATTATATTTGCAGATCTCTGAAACTTCTCTCCCAAGCTGTCAGGATGAATGGGCAGATAGCACAGAGGGGGTGACAGGTCAGATGAGCAGGTAAGGCCAAACCTCTAGCTTCCAGTTAGGATCCAATGACAACTGGGCCCCAGTGGAATGACTCCTTCCCCTCCTGAGTATGAGGAGCAGCTAACTGCTGGACTGACCAGCTGGTTCCAGCACACTTGGTCACAGAGCAGGCAAGGGTCACACTGTAGCACTGCACTGCACAGGAGCTGCTTGGGCAAGTCTCCCTTGACAGACCTGGATTCTGCTGCTGTCCCTTCGCAGCTCCAAGTGAACCCATGGCTTACTAATTTATTTATACCAGGTTGTTTGGAAGAGAAGTTGACTGGACCATTAGTGTCAACTATGTTAGAAGACAACAGCAGTGGAAGAGTTTTGCTGGCAGATTTGGGACACATGAGAGAGCACTTTGAGGCTAAGAAACTGCAGATATTTCAGATCATTCTCTTCTTACAGTAAATACAGACATGAATTCTATGTAGCAAATTTTAAAAAATAAATTTAAGAACTGATTATAAAGTTACCACTATTAGTAGATAAGCAAGACATCTTTCAAATTTTCATCTGCCTTAAGACACTAGGTTTATTGTATTGTCATTCCTTTTTAAAGAAAGTCTTCTTCTCTTCCTTTCCTTCTCCCCAGTCCCTCTCCCTACTTTGTCCAGAGTTATTATTGGAATCAAGACACTTCTAGAGCTGTGCTATGATATAGCATCTTTCCCTCCAGATACTGAAAATTTAGGCTGATAGGTTTTCAAAAGAAAAGCTATACTTTCAGATTACTGGCATTCCAACACTGGCCCATATGTTTGCTGTTTTGTTTTATTGTATTTATTGAAGTTATGATTAATAAAAAGCTTTCTCTGAAGAATTTTGAGCAGTAAAGTGTATAAATTCATCATCAGACAGGAAAAGCTTAAACAGATTTTTTTTCTGTACTATATGTGAGGAATTAGTTACATTCATGAAGTTGTGATAAATTTACATCCTGTGTTCTTTCAACTATGATAGTGATGAACATTATGGCCTGATGACTAAATATAGGTTTCCAGAAGGAGAGCACATGTGACAGCCTGAAATGCACGTGTCTGAAGAATTAGTACCCAGTATGTTGAGTAGAGGAATATGAATGGGGTAAAAAAGCTGCATTTGGTTGTAAAAACAAAATCAGAAAGAACTTTAAACTTGCTTGTTAAGTCAGGGTGACCCTTGTGTTGGTGAAAACTTGATATGACTAGTGGAATGTATTTTGATTATCTGTAATTAAACATGTTAGACACCAACTTTTGGCTACTGGTCACTGGCAGAAAAGGCTTAAACGCAGAAACTTCTAACTTGCTTTCGAATTCACATACATGAAGCAAGGTCTGTTATCAATTGCAGAGAGCAAGCTGCTCTTCTATGAAATGTTAAAATTAGCAAAATTCATATTTTGTTTTTAATTTGAAAGACGTGTAGCCTTAGCAACAAAAATTTTCAATTTTTCTAACGTTTAGAGAATAGAACTCTGCACACCTTCCCTAGAGGGTCTGAGTAACGGCTTGGCACCTCTTCAGAAGCAAAGCAATACTTGAAAACTCTAAAGACTCTAAAACTGATGTCTAGATTTTAAATGGATCCTACTGAGTCTTTAATACTCAAAGTACTGTACTGTAAGCCAACGTAAAATTTTACACACAATTGATTTTAACCCTGACCCACATAAATAATATTTAGGAATAACTATTTCCATTCAGGTCTTCACATCTTCTCTACACAATGAGAGGACAATGACGCTGGTTCTACATAAGGCACAGAGCAGTCGTAAAGTATCTGTTCTCTCTTTTCTAGACAGAAATGGTCTGTGTTTGAACAGTGTGATTAGATCTGAATATCTATTTTATTACTAGCCCTCTAAGACAAATGGGCACAAATTTTTTCTTTATGTAATAACAACCAAATCCCTAAGTGCTGGAAGGAATTAAATTTCCATGTATAACTCTCTTCTCAATCAAATTTTTATTTAAGATTTTGGAAATTCTGCCTCAAATCATTTGCTGTTTGTCAGAAGGTGTTTGGACTACTAGTTGATAGAAAATGGTATCCCTTTTATGTAGAATGCTTAAATATGAAATCAGATGGGAAAACACGGAATTACTTAACACTTCTAGTTTTTCTTGGGTGAACCCCTCTGCCAATACAGCTACTTCTGCACATGATGTATTAACACTGCAAATCAAATCAAGATAGTAAGAAGAAAGAGACATATCAAGAAGAAAAAAAATTGCAAAGTGCTGCTAAAAAACACTGTTTTCTGTTTCCCAGATGAAAAACCTTAGTTTTGTCATGGGTGATGCTTCTGATGGTTCTGAAATCATTGAGCTTTCTATCACCACTGAAGGAACTGTTCCAGCCTACTAACTCTACCCTGCTACTGTAGATTTAAATGGGATATGAAAGACTTTCTTCAAACTTTATCTTACATTGCTTACTTGAGGATTTGACCCACCATCCTCCACTTTTGTGGTTTAACCAAAACAAGTGCATCCATACTCCTCAGGATTTCTAAATTAATATATGACAATAATTTGAGTTTTGGCCTCCAAAATATCGACACTGTATCTTACTCATTTCTTAATACTCCATTACCCTATTAGGAAATACTTCATTAACTTAATCCTCTATAGCCCACTGTGTGGAGAAATCACAGAGATATAGAGAGAAATTAAAATCCTACATTTTAGAAAATCTTAATGGAACCTGAACTTCACTGTGGAAATTCATGTTGTAGAGCCACAAGTATAAAATCTTTTTAAAACCCAGTGGATTTATCTTATCTTCATTTTCTTTCTATTGCTATTCCATACAAAGATCTCTGGTTAGATCATTGTTTATATAACAGGTTGTCTCATGGGTGCTGTTTCCCATCAATGCCAACATCAGAGAGAAATTCCGTGATTTCTCACTTGCATGACAACCAACCAGGATTATTGGAAACTGATAAGGCAAGCCAGTGACAATTACTTGTTACCAATCTAATTTCACATGTTTTTTCTTTAATTATCTTTTTTTTTTTTAAAAAAAGCAATAAGCTCAAGCGGCTTTTAGCTTTGCTTTTAACTCATCTTCTTGCATATTTGTTTTTCATGTCTTTTCCAAGCCCTTCCAATAACAACACTCCAAATCCCTTGTTGACAAACCTAAGGACTATAATTTCTAATTTAGATCATGTCTTCCATGTTCTTTTAGTCTTTAAAGAACAAGTACATATAACTGCTCATTTACTGTTCTTGGGTTTGTGTTTTGCCATTATTTGAATCCTTGTTGATGTGCTTGTTTATTAGGGCAAGAAGATGGCAGAGACAGTTCTTTGTTGCTTGCACTTCTCTGTGATAACAAAAGAATGTGAACAAAGTGTATTTCAATAAGAAGTGAGAGTAAGGTAAGATTGTAGTAAGAACTAAGAACAGGAAACTGTATATTCCTTTGTCAGGGAATCAAAATATTGCAGACAGCCTGTGACCTGTGCAGTTCTGTTTCCTCTAAGATCTATGCCATCTGGTGTCTCTCTGGTTTTCTCTGAGCTTTCCAAAAGTCACTCATCTAGTTTCATCAACTGTGGTCACAGCCCTTCAGTTTGCAACTTCTCCTTAAGTTTCTTCTTTTTCAGATCCCCGAGAAGCACAACAGATATTAAACCTAGTGTCTTCCAGATTTTAGTCATTCAACATCTCAAGCAGGAATTGATGAATTCTTTCATGAGATCCAGACAGAAAATGGTTAAAAGTTTGCATACTTTAACAAGGTCTGTCTTTCTTACAGATCAAAGGCATCTTTACTAGCACAAATGCTTCCTGCACACTTGCATATTGTCCCAATTAATTTTATTATATAAACCTCTCCAAAATTCCTAGGAGTGGGAGGTTTCAAAACTGCTGGGTTATTTTTGGAGATTATTTATAAAAGACTGTTATCCACATTTTGTGAGACAAGCCACACAAATGGGACATTCTGAAAAGTAAAAGATAGAAAATATAACCTCACTTCTTGGTACTGTATCAATTTTTGTTTTGCAAAAGCTTTCTTTCTGCTTTTTAGTGAAGAAAAATAATGGGAAAATTACTTTATATTGTTAGAAAATCTTGGTTATGACTTTAATGTAAAATGAGAATGTGAAGTTAAACAAGAGATGAATGGAGATGTTAATTCAATTCCTTGACTTGGGCAATTTCACTGAAAGAAGAAGATATTGCTAGATTTCTCTGCATGATTTCCTTCAAATAGCAATTCATAATCACCAATACATGTATATTCATCTATTGTACAGTTTTGTGAGTCAATTGGTCAATAGTGGATTTATGCACAATAAAATATGTATGAAAGGATTATGAGCTATAAGAGGACTGGAGCTTTGGCTTCAGGACAAAGGCAAAGTTAAAATCTTCTGGAACTTTAGATAGTAAAGAACTAGATAGGTCATAGGAGGAGAAGGTTGCAGCAATTATACCACAGCTAACCCATGACATGCCCTAGTCCTTGCTAAATCTACTAGATGTGCTAAGAAACCACACCTTTCCTGCAGAGGAGGGGTGTTGAGAAGATACCTGCTGTCGTGCCAAAGAGAAAAGAGCTGGCTTTCGATGATCTCTCCTGAAAGATAACTGCTTCTACAGCTCGGTTTTGGTGTGGGAAGATGGCCTGCCTTGTCTTTCTTAGTTTGCATTGATTTCTATCAGTTTGCATTGATTTATTTCAGCTTTGATTTCTGATCTAAATCAACAGTGTGAACTAGATTTCTTTGGGCAGGAAAAGGTTCACTGTCATTTGCCGCTGTACAGTGGAATCATGGGCTGAGACCCCACTTCAAAAGAATTAGCTGAGCAATACATTAGTAAAGCCAGCCTTATGATGATGCTTTATAGAGCACTTTATAGTGTTTGTTGATTTTCAGCTGAGGCTTGCTGCAGGTTTGGTTATAAGCATATTTTAGGATGAATAAAGGCTGAGTGAACGGCATCATAATCAATATCTGAAGTGTAAAATAGCTACCCTGGTTCATTGTATTACAGTCCTGTAGTGCTATTACAGAGAACTTTTAGGCTCTCTGCCAGATTCATTCAAGTGCCATATTTAAGTAGTCCTGTATTTTGAGATAAAACTCAAAATGCTGTTTCTCTCCATATCTTTACCCTATATTTTAATTTTTTCTTTAATAATATTTTATTATACTTACTCTTTCCTTCATTGCAAGTCTTGTGACCTAACCTATAAAAAACTGTCATCAAATTGGATCTTTTTACAACAGAAATTTTCTGGACTTCTCATCAAACTAATGCGAGCAGGCACTTTATGTGTTAAGGAATAGTAATATTGCCCTTGGTCTTTAATACATTTAGGTCATACCAGAGGATGATGATTGTCTCGGATTCAGCTGGTTTTAATGATGTTACTTTTTAAATGCATGAAATTCCAACAGGCAATGGGCAGAAACTGATGCACAAGAAGTTCCACCTGAATATGAGGAAGAGTTCCTTTACAGTGCAGTGACCAAGCACTGGAACAGGTTGCCCAGAGAGGCTGTGGAGTCTCCCTCACTGGAGATACTCAAGAACCATCTGGACACAATCCTGTGCCACGTGCTCTGGGATGACCCTAACTGAGCAGGGAGGTTGGACCCAGATGACCACCTGTGGTCCCTTCCAAACTTAAAAATTTTGTAATTCTGAGATTCGGTGAAATTTTCTGTGTGTTTTCACAGTTAGCCTGACTGCTCCCATTAAAACTGGCTGATATGTTGACAGTGACCTGGAAGAGGTGATTTGGTGATCTCAACTTAGACACTAGCCAAAAGGCTTAGCTGTAAGTTTTAGATTCTATATAAGAGGTAAAAAACAATTAATATTTTCTTAATCCTTAAAATGTTTTTTTTTAAATGTTACTTGTCAAAATACCAGAGCAAAATCTGTTATTTCTGTTCATGGATATTTCCCATTCAAATAAATGTTAAGGTGCTCTCTTGGTGTGAAACAGTTTTGCTTATGTTGCCTAGTAACAAAAGGGGAAAAAAAAGAAAAATGGTGAAAAGCAGAACTTTGGAGCTGTAAAACGAACAACAATATTTACATCAATGGAATAAGAATTCTTGCTCCCTTGGTGATGAGTGCAAGTTTATCACAGTAGAACATTTAAAATGCTTACTGTTTGAAATGCTGGCTAAATCTGTGTGAAAAACTCGTCTATGTCCACTCATATTGTAGGAGCAGAAAGATGTAATCTGTGGTCTTCTATTGCAGAGCCCCATTCCATTTTCTCCATCATACTGTGAATATTCCAAAGGCAATTCCCTTTGGTTTAAAGAGTACTGTCTGTGAAAGCTGACTAATATACCTATCTCTGCTCTGCAGTCTCTGACAGTCTTACATTTTCATCATTGCAGTTATAGAATATTTTTATGGAACAGCATTTTTTTGTTAGTGTCACCCAGTACACTAACTCATTGCAAATATATGTAATACATTTTTCATCAGATTGTCACAGAACTTCAATAATTTAATATAGTTCAAAAATAGCAGTTCACTTTAGGATGCATTCATAAGCATACTTTAGGATGCATTCATAAGCATACATAAATCTTTTTGCATAATGAATATTGCTAAACTTATTATTGATAGCTTATGTAATCATTGTTGAGCTAAAATTTTTACTATTTGCCTGGCCACAAACTGCATATTTTCAAAACCCATGTACATTCACTAAAACTGACAGCTTCTCTCTGATAAATCATGTCTGCTGACTGTCAGCAGTATAAGCAGTAAAATCACTCAGCAGCAACCATACAACACCTTTGCCCCTATTTGGATGGGGACAAGGTCTGCCCTGGTATCCCAGACCCAATCCTATACATAGATGCTTGTGGACAAGATCCTTAGGCTAATAAGATGCCTCAAAAATGTCATCTTGCAGCAAGTAAATGTGATTGTATGTTCAGAAGAGAAGTTTTAATATTGTGATCTAAATTGATTTTTAGGCCTAGCAATGGGAAAATGTGTTCAAATTGAGTTTGAAAATACACTGCAAGGTATGCGGTCATCAACTGTCAAAAATAATTGACTTCAGCCTCTCTAATTTTAGGGTGGGATGGTGAATGCTGGTAAGAACAGACAAAGAAATTAGGATTCTCTTCCATATGCAGGAATATATATTGTTTTGTAAAGATAAGAGCAGCATTTTAGAGAAGTTATAACAATAATAATTTTTGAAGGATGTGTTCAGCTCATAACTTGTAGGTAGAAGAGGAAGAAGGAGGAGGAGTGCATGAAGATGTAAGTTATGCATACATATATGTGTTTGTGTTTTTAGTGTATGATAGAGAAAGGACAGTGAGAAAGAGGGACAAGTGAAACATGGAATTCAGGGAGCACATGACTGAGATTGAAGGAAAAAGTAAGGAGAAAAAAAACTCCATCTATCTCATTACCAGTCGACTCTGAATAACTAGGAAAGAATTACATTTCCACACAGCATAATTAATATAGTCCACTAAAAAGGTTAAACATTCTTTTCAGCCTTTTTAAAAAAATATAATTTTTATTGTTTTCGAACCAAAATTTTCTCCTGCATAGTCTCTGGGAAAAGAACATGGATGGATCAGACATACCATAGTTCTAAAAGTGCTTCACACAGGCAGGGGATCTTGATGAAGAACAATGATATTCTAGACCATTCTCAGTGAATAGCAGTGTCGCACTAACAGCAAGGAAGATTATTCTTTTAATAAACTAGGTTTTCCTGGGAAAATGGTGACCTGTCAGAATCTAGGATTTTTTCAGGAAAGTGCAGGGGGTTTATGAAAACTTAGTTGAGAGACTATTCTCCAATCAAGATCTGTATTAAGCTCACTTATATGATCTAGAGGAGACCCGGCAGTTGGAGTCATTCCCACTGTATCTTGTTCAGTCTCTGGCCATACACAGTGGTGTGGAGATGCTAACAGCTCAGGGTGTTCCATTTGTCATCCTGCTGGTGACATCATTTCCAGTTCTTTCTATTGTCATGACATCACTCTTTGAAGAACATGACCAGAGTTAAGATTTAAAACATCTACATTCTTTGGGAGTTTTTGAGTGCAGGAATCCTTTGCACATGGCCCAGCTGCAATGATGAGGTGTTGTGAGATGGCCTCTTAAAAAACAGACAGATGCCAACCATCAGGGCAATAATGCTGATGAACATTTTGCATAAGAAAAGCACAACCTGGATGTGTCGATGTATGTATTATTGCCTATATGTATGTACATGGTTTTTAATATATATTTATATACAAAACTTCTAGGGGTTGGTCATTAAATGGCAATATGTAGCTAATATGACAGAAAACTTGAAATCTGTGCATCAACATTATAACGGGCAATAAATTGACAAATTCATGAGGTCTATTCCTTTGATTATTTTCTGTGATATTTGCCCTGGTATTAGAACTGGTGCATGGGGAATAAATGCATGTGATATTCTGGGTCAATTTTCATACGTGCTGAGTTCCAATAGTTTTTGTTACCATATATTCAACACAAAGCAATAGAAAAGACACTGGAAACAGGCCAAAGACATTCTTTTTGGTAGATTGTTGTCCTTTGCTTGTTAAAATTTTGTTAACAATCTTGGTTAGATTTGTAAGGCATAATGTGAGCCTATTTCCTTTTAAAATACACAAATCAAGGGTCCCAAAGTGGCCAAATATTCTGTGTTTGCTTTAAATACTTCATTACAGAATCATTAATGTCTAAAATCTCTTGAATGTGTGATTGGTTTTACGTGCAGCTAACAGTGGCTTAATAAAGAATGATGAAGCAGTCACTGATACAAAATGAAATGGGAAAAAAACACTAAAAAGATAGTTCCCACTAAAAACAGAAAAAACATTAAAAGGAAAATATTTTCTGGTATGCTTTTAACATCTTTTAGCTGGATTTAAACTGTGGAAGAGACCCACATGGATCATTGAGTCCAGTTCCAGGCTCAAACCACGTGCCTGAGAGCATTGTCCTAAAACTTCTTGGGCTCTGTCAGGCTGATGCTCTGGCCACTTCCCTGGGGAGCGGCAGATCCTGCACAATTTCTGGGTCTGCTGGGAATTGATCATTCTCGCAGTCTTGGTCCTCCAGCTCGGGGCACTGAGACTCCTGTGGTCCATCATCCTTGTTGAAGACAGAGGCAAGAATGTGTTAAACACCTCTGCCTTGTCCCTGTCCCTGGTTATGAGGTGACCATCCTCAGCCTGTAACTGGCTGATGTTATTTTTACATTGCCTATTGCCATTAATATATTTGAAAAAACCTTTTTATGGTCCCCCGCATTTCTGTCCAGCATCAATTCCAGCTGAGCTTTGGCCACACAAATTTTCTTCCTACAGTGGCAAGCAGTATCTCTCTATTCTTCCCTTGTCACCTGACCTTGCTTCCACTGGGCACACACCTTCTTTTTTTGGGTTATTTCCAAGAGAAGAATCTTGTTCAGACAAGCAGGTTTTCTGCCTTGCCTGCTTGACTTGTGACATCTGGGAATTTCTGTTCCTGTGCCCTTAGGAGGTGAATTTTTAAAAGTGATCAGCTGACGGACCTCAGGACCTGCAAAAATATTTTTCACATGTCCTTACGAACTAATTCCATGAGCAGCCTGAAGCCTACTCTCTTCATGCCCAGAGCTGATATTTTCCTGGCGCTATTTCTCCTGTCAACAGAGGTTTTATTCTTGATTGTTCTTCTTATTAGGATCTGGGACACGTTTTTTTAGCTACAGACATTTATATGTGAATTTCAAACACTGAAATAATGAAGAGAGCTAAATTGTCAATAAATGGTGCATAAATTGTGGTAGATCCCTATTGTTTATAATATTTATGCCAAATATTGACATAAATATTTTAAATATTTAATTTATTATTATAGTCACATCTCTAAAGTGCTTAGCACCAGTCATTTATTGACACCTTATTAAAAAATTATGAGAGTGGTATTACTGATGACTCTATTGGATCACTCGTGAACTGCTTTTCAGGATATATAATCATGTAAATATGCTATTTCTTTTCAGAAAATTTTTTTATTCTGCCATTCATTTGAGGAGTAAGGCATTTAACATCTTTCTTTGTAGTTTATTATCACAGTGAGACACTAGTAGTCAGAAGGTAAATGACAGAAAAAAATTCCTGATTTAAGAAGTAACAGTAATAAATCAAATTCAAATTTCCTTTTTGCCTTCTTCTTCATGCACTTATTCTTAAACCATAAACATTTGTGGTGTGTTTTGTGCAGCAATTGGCTTATGATGAGATACTTGCATTATAGACAACAAAAAATTGGCTTTATAAATACCTTTATTTAAAACTCAGCTAGCATTAATGCTTTCATACAGAAAGTCTGAATTATTCTCCGAAGGGAGGATATAGTTTCTCTGAGAAGAGGATTTCATACATTGTGCTTTGTTGGCACTTGGCAATCATCAAGGCAGGAAAAGCAGGGTAAGCAATGCTGGTGTTTTAAGCATTAGTACTCCCACTGTAATAAGAGCTTGCAGAGAAAAAATGTCCATTGAAGAATGTCATGCCAAACTTGATAAGAAATCCTCTAGCAAATAATGCCTTGTGAGTTCAGAAACAAAGACATGAGTTCACAAGAAGTTTTCAAATGTTAAGTAAAAACTAAAGTATTCTGTAGAAATCTTGTTTGTTGATTGCAAGAGTCCAGGATATCTCCAACAATTCCCCACATTGTACTTGTAATTATGGCAACAATCTCTGCCCTTATCTTTTACTTACTCAGGTCAGTGTCCCTGAATGAGCACCCTGTTTTGATTAATGCTTGATTCCTCCTGGCCATGTGGGCTTTTTATTTTCTTGAACACAGATGTTCATTGTACTTGGTGGTTATTATCATTAATGCTCTGTTAGGGTGAACAAATGGAAATAGATCTCTCACAGTATGTGAGTGGCATGTTAGAGGCACATTGCAGGAGGCAATACTGAATCCACTTGCATCTTTAAGTGAATTGTCCTATTCAAAAGTTTAGTTTCTGCTTTGCCTTTAGATGGAGACAAACATTTGTAGCAAACATCATTGGAAGTCTATAATTAGGTTAGCAAGCACCAATTAATCTGAGGGTTTGGTGCATCTGGGTATTTTTCAATATGTTTTGCTTTCTTCCATGTTCAGTCTTTTATCCCTAGGAATCAACTTTCCTGTTCCCTCCCACAAAGAAAGCTGATTCCTAGCAGTAAAAGGTCACTGAACTTCTGCTCACATTTTAGAGTCTACTCTATCATTGAATTGTTTCCCATTTTACCTTACAGACTTGCTGGTGGATCAGAGGAGAAGCATTCTTTCTTGTTCCAAAGTACAGGGAAACATTCTGGGATGACATGATCTGTTGAGATGGAAATCTATCTTCAAACAAACAAACACTCTCACATGAAGAACAGTCACAACCTGTGCTTCTCCAAATGTTGTTTCTGGTCAGCTTTTCACTCTTTTTACTTCCTGGCTTTTATTATGAATGATATATTTGGGCTAAAATCTTGAGAACATAAAAAAATGGTGTTATCCAACCCAGTAGTTGCCTTTGGCAGTTGGAAAACATGATTTTGTTTAGGGAGGCTACACAAACTTTGGTATTTTCTGTGATCCATTTCTGTCATACTATACTATCCAGGGAGGCAATAGCAATTCAGGATGACAATTAGGCAATTCTGCCTAATCTCACTGGTATTTGTTTAAAGACTTGTGGTGATTTTTTTGAATCCCATCTGATGGAACTGAAGGCATCTGCATTCTGTGGCAATAAACTTTAGGAATTCATTAACCTCAGTGTAAACTTTGTTTTAGCGATTATCTACTGATTTCAAAGAGTATGCAATCATTTCAATGTTTCATTATTTGGTGAAAAAGAATTCTGCTCATCCCAAACCCTGTCACAGGGTGCAGCTGGGGAGCCAGGAGTGACAGGTGATCCCCAGGGCACCAGGGAGCAGGGCAGCTGGAGGAAGCCTAGGCTCCATCTCCAGGTGAGTCTTAGGCAAGGGCCTGATGGCCCTGGGGACTAAAATGGGTCCTGGTCCATGGGTCGGGAGAGGCCCAGGGGACACTGGGCAGGACAAGGCCAGTCCATCCTGTCAGGAAGCCTTGTGTGCTTTATTTATAAGCAACAACAACAACAACAGCAACAGCAGCAACAACAACAACAACAGCCAAAACAAACAACTCAAAAAAACAAAAAAGCCCCAAGAAACAAACAAAAAACCAACCAAAAACCCCAAACAAACAAACAAACACCCCCCCAAAACAGTTTAGATTTCTTTTTTCAAGTTTGTGAATCTTTTTGGTTTAATTAGATAGATCTAATCCCTATTTTAACAGTGATTCAGAATCTTTGAACGATGCATTTTTTCAAAGGCAAACTAATGAAAAGTGATCAGAAAATACTTTTTTAAAACTTTTTTTTCTGAAGAAGTTGTGGAGTATACACTGAGTACTTTGATATTTGCTGATGATTACTTATCCAATTCGGCCTGGTTCCTCTGTACAATAGGCAGGTATCTCTGATTGCATTTTGTCTTGGTATGATAAATGGTTGGGCATCTTCAAATGAGACAGTAAAATGAACAAATCTATGTGTGGCTAGATATTTCTTTCATTGCTCAAGGCTGGCATTCCTGAAATAACCCTATTAAAGTTAGTGAGAGAATTCTACACTTAATGTAGTGAAACCTGGCTTTCTGCAGTAACAGAAGCTGAAGGAAGAAGAAAAGGAGTAGTTAGCTCTGTTGTGCCAGCTAAATTTGTACTTCTGGCTGGTGTACTTTAATAAAGTCCTAATTCTCTAAACCGAGTTCTAAACTCAGATGTAGCATATCCAATTCTTAAAACCCGAATCTGACAATCCTATTTGAAACTCTTTGTAGGACTCTTGTTCAGCCAAAAAAGAGATACCAACAGGATTTAAAATGGCACATAAAATCTTAATGAATAAGTGTTTATTCATCAAAGCGCCAATTAAATCACTAAACCTGGAAAAGACTTACAAGATCTGCAAACCAGAATATATTCTTCCATTCCTTCATTTGGAGCAAGTCTGTGGATATATCTGTTTTATTTGCTGCACCTTTCATCTCTAAAATTTATGTTACATAGATAAAGAATTGAATATCTGCAAAGATAATAGTACACATTTTTTTGTCAATTATTAATTTGATAAATTAAAAAGCAAAGACATTTTATTGCCCACTGGATTTTCTTAGCAGTCCTTTGTTGATAGCCTCAATTCATTCAGTCTGTCTGCAGAAATCTTTTGTCGCTTTGCTTTTGTGTCCACTATATTCAATAGGAGAAAAAAATACATTTAAGCAGTACTGATTATTTCCAATCAGATTTCTGAAATCTTTAGTGTTGCTTGTTGCAGGAATGTCACCAGTATTGCAGTGAGCAATAAAAGAGAGAAGAGTATTGCAAAGTATGCTTTAGGGGCTTACATATTTAACCTTTTACACATAAAACAAAATATTACGTAGAAGATAAATATGAACCTAACTACATAACCATATATATATATACACCACAATAATGGTTATAAACCATTTTAACCTTCTGCAACCCAAACCCAAATTCCATGCAACAAATACCACCTCATTTATGTGATCATGGTTGCACTTAAAGCAACAAAAACCTGATTGTCATTAGTAGTCCAAGACCATGTATAACTGGGTTTTTTCTTATCTCCCATTTTTGTACGTATAAAGCCATTTTTTCCTTTACCCATAAAAACAGCAGTTGGTCCTCAAAACATCTGTTCAGTGACTGTATTGACCATATTTTTCCAAATGTTTTGTGGTTTTTAAAATATTGCTCTGTACTTGTATTTTGTGCTCTAAATTTGTATCAGCATCAGATAATGTGAAGTTAGTTATGAAGTACTTTCAGATTCTTTAGTTGGATTGGTACTGCCTATAACAAGATATAGATATCTCATTCATAGATCCAGAATTGCACAGCATGGAAACATAAATTGCTTCCATTCCTTTGAACAAAATATTCTAGTACAACAGCATGTTATATCACAGCCAATTTCTACACACTACTTAGAGTGGCTCCCATGCATGGGCAGAAAGAGAAAAGTAAATAGAGAATCTGGTTAGAAATAATTTTGTGGCTAGTCACTGAGTTGGTTTACAGGAAACTCCAATATAGTGCTGGTTTGGAAATTAGATGGGAGGTGAGAACAATTGACTCATATTTTTTTTTAATTACTTCACAGGTCAGTTAGCTTATTAGAACTACAGTCTTACTGGTTATATCTAATTTTTTATTTCTTGCACATCTTGATCTGAAAGGGATGGAGGTGTAATTCACAGATCACTTCTTAGATGATGCACAGAATTTTTCTTGCACAAAATCATGTCTCCAAAGCTGTTTCTTCTGATGCATGCTGAAGAGTCAATTTATTACAGCACAGTTGATATAGCCTTTTCACTTTCATATGTGACTTAGTAATAATCTAAAAAAGGTCAGATGTTTCTGACTTTCTGTTTATTTGTTATATAAAAAAACCCACTTCTTTTTTTTGGCATTTAGCAGAAGAGTTTACTATTGCTAATTCTGATTTAAAAAGGAGATACATGCTTCTGCGTGTCCTACAATAGCTCTTCTGTAACTAAGACTTGGAACTTAACTTCACATTTTGCTGTGGATTCTTTTCACTTTAAGTGCAGAGAAATAACCCTTTTTTCTGCATTAGTTTTGAAAGTTTGCCATTCACATATAATGCCTGGAAATAACTTTAATTTCAAAACTATTTTTTTCAGCTATTCCAAAGGTACTAAGGTAAGACAAAAGTATCTGAAATAAAAAGAAAAAAGATAATTATAGTCCAGTTTGACTGATGCAGGGAAATGCAGCCTATATCTCTTGTTCCCTATGCCCAGAGTAACCCTGCCAGAAGAGATTCTCTAAGAGGCACAGACTGGAATTGAAGTAAGCAGCGCCTGCCTTAAATGGAATCCCAGTCTACTTTGGAGAAGAAAGTTTACTTTCTGCAACCTTCCCTCAAGCTACAATAACTTGTCAAGATACACTTCTGCAATTGTGAAAACCATTGCAGACCTTGGAAGATGAATTTAGTTGTGTTTGAAGTCAGTTTGTCACTAAAGGCAAAGTCACAGACTCCAGAAAAGGCTGACATAGCTGTTTAAAGAATGACTGGTGAAATTGAAATACCAGTTGGTTGCAACTCATGAACTCCGCGGCTATCTGCTTTTGGAACACCAGGATCATCACTCTCATTAGATGTGTGTTTGTATTTAAATCTCCTTAGCCACTTACAGTTTTGCTTCTGGATCTTCTGAATCTCCCTGGCTTGGCATTGATCACTTCTTTCAGGAGCTCACCTGTTTCAGACTCTTCATTACCCTGATCCAGTAGGAGTGTTCAGAAAAGGTCTCTCACTGAAGAGACTCTGGTTTCCCAATTTTTAATTTTTTTTTCTTTGAGCATAACTATCATAAAAGATTCTAGGTGTGGAAACACTAAGGTTTTACATATCATCTTAGTAAAGAAACATTTGCAGCTGACGCTTTTTCCACTCAGCACAATTTAATTAATAAAATTGTACTTGTAAATCGGTGTACTTGTACATGGGTATGTTATCTGGAGCCTTCTTACCTGAAGAATTCCATTTGATTTGTTATTTACCCTAGTCCTGCTAAGGTGACACAGTTTAGGTGAAGAACAGCTTGCACAGCCTGGGGGTTTATAAGTTCTGTAGCTGCCCCATTTGGGCAGAGTCTGTATCAGCAGAATCTGCTAAGCTACTGCTGCTCTGCGGTCTCTCCTTCAGCTGGAGTAAAACTGCTTCTGGTCTGACCTGATCTCGAGTGTATTCCAGTTTTTCTACAACACTAGAAGCTGCCTATATACAACCTGCCTGTAGAAATGTCACAGGGGAAAGGATATCCCATCTGCCTCAAAAGAATAGCAAAATGTTCTTTGTCTGCAACATTTTTAATTGCTGTTGATTCAATACTAAGGGTCAGAAAACATTATATTTAGTACATAGCCTGATTTTGCAAGCCTGTTGTAATGGTAATTCTCTGAACCTTGGATTCTTACTTTTATTTATCCTAAACAATCTTTGGGTTAAGGAAAGAATGAAACCAAACTAAACCAAGAATCTTTCCAAACAGTAAAGTGCACACTATCTTAGTCTTGGGAGTAACCATTTTATTTACGTTCCGTCAGCTAGAGGAATGCTCCAAGCATGGCCTATAACAGCTTTCTCAGTAGTCAGGCATTTTTAGAAAGATGTTTGAAGAATAAAGCTAAAAATAAAAAAAAAAAGGGGGGGGGGAGGGGGGAAGCCTGAGCAATGGATTTAGCTTTATATCATGCTGCTGACACAAAACCTTGAGGCCATATTGATTGTTTTGTGGAAAAATCAGAACAAAAGTATTTCATTTGGTGAAATGTACTTCATTCAATATATTTCAAAATAAACAATTCCATGCTGTCCAAGGCTGAGAAAGAGATAGGCTCCTTATGACTACATTTCACATATTTAATACAGTAAAATGTATTGAAACCATATGAAATTTTAAAGCTCCTGAGATCCTTTCAAGTTGAAAAAAATGTTGCCAGGTAAGAAAAAACCCCTCTGTCTACTAAGTCTGTGTGCATAGATCTGGCATAATTCTGAACATGAGCAAAATAGATCTACCTTCCAGGGTCACTTCACAGGTATATAGGTATATAGGAAAGATAGATCATTCCTGCAATTGCAATTCCCCAAGAATTTATCCTTTGCTAATACACCTTTTCTCTATTTTGTTTCTTGAGCAGGGTGTGATTTTTGTACTGATCTGAAATTTCACTTAGATGGGTACCAAAGAAAGGCAGTTTTGTTGGAAAATTGTATTTTTATAAAAGTCCATTAATTCTCAAAAAATAGCAAAAGGAATTTGTGGAAATTTTTTTTTCTATAAAGATTTTATTACTTTTGATTTTTTTGTCTCTCTATACTTTCGAAATACAAAAGGTTACTTCTTTGCTTTTACAAGAAGCCCACATAAAATAACAATACAAACTACAGTGACAATATAAGCCAATTTAGAAAACAAGCATAAAACATTAGAGTACTAAAAAGGTGACAAAGTCATACCCTTAGAAAACACACTTTAAAAAATATTAAATGTCATCAGAATGACAATGTTGGAATCTACCTAACAAAACACAAGAAACCAGATGAACATCCTCCAAACCAAATACCAAAATTTCAAAAGTTCCCATATGGCTGGATTCAAGTCACTGACTACTATATATATGCATGACATTCAAAGCTGGAAGAAATTTGTAAAGGTCTGTCAAGATCAATGGTGTTATGATGTTTTCATTACTGCAGAATTTTCCTTATATGGTGATGAAAAGGAAGTTAAAGTCATCTTTCAGTAGGCGCACTCCACATACCAGCAAGACAGTCTCAATTTGGTTGTACTATTGGACATAAATATATATTTATGCATCTATAATTTCAAAATGAAGATTTAAAAATAGCAAGAGAGAGCCATCATTTCAGTCAAGTTTACAGTAAGATCTACTGATCTAATATTTTCAAGCTAATATTCTCTGTATTTAATATTTTTCAGCCACCTGGAGACAGATGTTGCAATAATAAAAAATATAAAACCATACTCTGAATTTATCAACACAAGTCGTACCCTAAGTGCTTCATGTTTCTGAAGTCTCAATGATATTTAATAGACCTTAGAAAGGATTCTATCAAGGTCTATACTTAATCCATATTTTTTAATCACAATAATGTGGACAGACAGGCCAACAAGCAGTACATTTTCAGAAAGAAATATAAATTGGACTTATATGCAATCATATGCCCTTATTCTCTGCATTTTTCCTAATAAAAGAGAGAGAAGTTGTGTTGCTATCATTCATTCTTTTATCTCAACTACAGTGAGTTTCAAAAGGAACATGAAATAAAGGCCTCCATCTTCAAAAGAAAATCTTTTTTTATCAGTTTGTTCCTCTCTTTATGCATGGGTGAAAATACATAGATGGAGATAATTCCTTGTACTTCACTTTAGACGACAGAGAAAGTTTTTGGGACTCCAACATAGTCATAGTCATGTAGGATTCAGCCCCAGATTTGCAGATGTCTATATTTCATTTGTCTACCTGTGTATCACTGCCTAATATTCCACTATAATCCATGGCATTCTAGTATATAAAATCCGTGAAATCAAGATGAGATTGAGATGGAAAACCAGATATTTGGTGAACTCTAGGGACCATTAAGTGTACTGACTTGATGTCTTCTGTGATGACCATATAGCTGTCAGAGACTGAAATAGTTCATGCCTCAAACATTGATATAAAGTTTTGCTCATTTTAACAAAAACTGTATAAAGAAGCTACAACCAAAGAAGCCTCCCTGAAGATAGCTGACTGGGACTTTGGACTGAAAGTCAAACTGCTGAGATTAGATAAAGGGAAACCCATTGTTCAATCACCTGGAAAGAATGTGAGCCAAACCCAGCAGCCATGCTAAGAGTCATCTCTGGCTCGCTTCGGGGTGGGGGAGGCCGTAGCCCACAGAGCCATTTGCCGGGAGCAGGTTTGCACAGATTTCCCCCCAGCCGAGGAGGGGGGAGGAAGTTTCGGTGTGTTGTAGCCTCTGCTCAGGGGCAGTGAACCCACCCTCCCTGACACAGCCTGGCCGTGGAACCCCCAGCCCTGGGCAGGCCACATCCCCGGGACAGGCGGTGAGAGGCAGCTGAGGGGGGGCCGTGATCCACCAAAGGCCCCCGAGGTGCCCCCAGAGTCGCTCCTGAGGCCCTGCAGGGCTGCACGGGATGCGACAAACCCCGAGTCTGCTGTAAGGGACAGTGGCAAACTCCCCTCCCCCAGGGAGGTGCCTGGGATTTCCTGCCTGCCCTGACCTGTATTAACCCTCAGGATTCTGTGCATTTTTGGGGGACCTCCACCACCAAGAAGAGCAGCTGGAGAGGATCAACGGAGCATCGTTGGGATCCACGGAGTGGATGATATTTTTCTTATTCTCTCCCTGTTTCTCTCTTTCTGTCCCCCTCACCTATTTCCTCTCTCTCTCTCTCTCTCTCTCTTTCTCTCTCCTATTTACTATCAAATACTATCAGATAAACCCCACACTACCGTCACTGGCACATGGTCTCGTTTGCATCTTAATTCGGGCAGGGGCATTTCTAAGAACTGTAGTAGTCGGATCATGACAGTAGCTCAAATGCAGACACACTGTGGACACTGTCTTCTAGGTTTTAAACTAAATTACAACGGGATTCTACAGCAATTTTTCATCTGGTGGTGGATGTTTAACCTTAGATGCTGCACTACTACTTTTGTGTATGCCACTTTAAAGTATAACTTAATTAAGGGAATGACATTTCCTTTAATATCAACCTTTAGTTCCTGCTGGGATCTCATTAATCTACTCTAGAAGTAGAAATCTATTTTTTATGATTTCTGCAAAGCCTCTGCTTCCTAATGTCTACACCTATGGCTAACATTCATATTTTTCTTTAGTAACCTGCCATCTCAAAGGCAACAGTAAAACCTAGTCAACTTAGTTATACCTAAAATAAAGTATGTAGTTTTTTGAATCTGATGTAAAGAGAAAAAAAATTGTGAAAGATACTCTTGAGGATCTGAAAGTGAGTATATACCAATACCATGCTGCTTTGTTACTGATCAATCCCTAAGCAACTTTCTGTAAAAAAGTTATACTTCTGATTAATCCACATCATCTTTTATTCCTGCTGCTGCTGAAGCATCTTTCTTGTGACTAATTTGACTGCATTCCAAAGACTCACTATGTTCCCAACCAGTGCAGATGGCTACATGTTCAACAGTTTGAGATCCTCCATTGATTTCTGTTTGTATCTTCTGACAAAAAAATCTCTTTTTTACATCAGCTGAAGAGTAGAATAAATGAAGCTTAACGAGGCAAATGCTGATACATTGTTCAACAATTTCACTTGAGAGAAAATATTATCAAAGTAATATAATTAACGTTAATATCATTAACATATTAAAATAGTTAGCATAAGAGTCTGTGGAATGGATGATCTCTGTAGTAGAGCACAGCTCATGACAAGTGGTGTTTTCACAGAATTTCAAGGAGAATGAGTAACACTTAGCATGTTCAAAAATGTATGTTTATCTACCATGCACTCATCTTCCATCAGAAACTTTGGTATATACTAGAGGAGCAAAGTAATATTTCATCACAGGGATGTGCATCTCTATCAGAAGCCAAATGTGTAATACTCATTATGTCTATGACTAATGAGTCTGCTTCAAGGCATTTGCCAACCAAATAATTCCTACTTTTGCTGGTAAAGATAATGCAATAGATAACTTAAATCACAAAAAATTACCTTATAGAATATTTTGAATAATATCTTAAATGGGTCATTATATACAAGTCTTTAGCAAATAATATAGTGATAAGAAAATTTCATGGCACATTAGTAATCCATCTAAGGAGCAACCAAGGTAAAACTTCTCAAGAAAGTCCATTAACAAAGCTGATCCATGAACACAGAATCTTTTTCAATCACGTTACATTCATGATGAAGAAAAAGGACTTTTTTCTTCATCTGATTGAGGTTGTTCATTAAGTTTGAAAATGGCAAGAATGTGTAGCGAATTATCATACATGTGTTTTTCTGATAAGAGCAGTGCTAGAAGCATCAAGAGATTACTTTGCAAAGCGCATAAATAAGACAAAACTTCTCACTAAGGAGGAAAATGTCTTATCAAATGTTCTTAGAATACAGCATCTATCACCTGTTACTGAATTCTCAAATCAGCCTGGTCTGAACAGTGCAGAAAGGGGGAATAAAAGATCTAGAATCTGAACATGTCATTAATATCATTGCAGTGAAAGAGGAAGAACATAAGATTATATTGTGAAAATCTGCATCTTAATTAAAATCTTAAAACATCAATTTCACCTATCCCAAAAAGATGGAGGACAAGACAAGACAAGATGGACTTTGTCTACTAAATATTGTATTTGTTCTCAGAGAAATGAGTAAAGAAGGCATTTGAGATAATATTTCATGGAAATAATCTAATTTTCTGCATGAGAATATATTAAAAAAACCCAGAGAAAGAATGTAATTTCACAGAAAATAAGTAAGTCTGAGCAACAGTTGACTTTATGTTTGCCTATCTCACAGTATCAAACATATGGGTTATTCAGCTGTTCCAGCATCCAGAACTCAAATTAGTGTATGGTATTGTTAATTAATTCCAAATGAATGCTCAGTAGAGAACTGCTTTTACAAAGAAAGAAGTGAATCCTATGATACAGTCATGCAACTTGATGTTTTGCCCTTAAGCACATGAGCACATATTCCTCTCTTCATAAAATAAATAACAAAATAGTTGAGACCATCTACCCAATATGTTTTCATACATCCCTCACTGAAAATAAATGAGAAATGAGGCAAATATGAAGAAGTGGTGAAGTCTGGAAAGGTAGCAGAGTTTTGGGGTTCATGAACAAAATAAATGTCACTGATATCTTCCTGCAGTTGACCCTTATTGATTTTTGGATTAATGAACCAATTGGCCATGTCTTCATGTGCAGTTTTCTATTCATGGGATATTAGGAAAATGTTCATTCCTCTTGAAGAATTTTCATGTTAGCTATCAAATTATTTATATATTTATAAAAAGATTCCTGCAAGTTGGGAGTCATTGGCTCCCTACAGAAGCTGTCCTTTTATGCTTCAAAAGTTTAACCTTCTATTTACTGTAGCCACCCGTTCATAATTCCCAGTTTATATACAAGAATATAAATTATTCTGTGCATAAGACACCTGAGATTTCTCTTTTAACAGCTGAAAGAACTTTCCCTCCTTGTTCAGGCTGTACGTAGCCTGGACTACTGACCTTGTTAAAAACTCCTGGTCCCACTATATTTGTCACAAACATACCTGTGAAATTGAGTTCAGGATTTGAATTTTGGAACAACAAAGCAGATAAAAACAGTTTGGGACAATTTAATGGCAATGGGATTAAACTGAGGTAATGAAAATATTTAAAGAGTCGGGGGAAATATCTTGACATTGAGGTTTATTAGATCCTGGAATAGCTTCATAAAGTGACTGTGCCTACAGAATACTCATTTTAGAAATTTAGTGCAAATACAGGGGCATGCAGGTGTTGTATCCCAGATTTGAGATTTCATCATATTTTGGGAGGCAATACCCTTAAACAGAGACAGATTTATTGTGAGATCTATGTTTAAATAATAGGCTAATAATAATAGGTCGTCTAACATTCATTGACAATTATCTTTGGGTCTTGTTGTTCAGATACAGAAAATAGGAAAGTATCCAAATTAATCTGCAGTTTTGTTTAAACCATCAGATAAGAACAATGACCCAAAAAGTGTCTGAGTATGCCCTAGAATTAATAAATATGTCGGCAGATATTTGTAAAGGTTCCTCACCACAGACCTTCATTAACATTGCCATTTTAGTCCAGTGTCAGCTTAAATATGACAAATTCTACAGCACTTTTGACATTTCACTATTTCACTGGCCACAAAAATAAAACTGATATCACTAATAATCTAATTCCATTTAAATATTTTTAAACAAAGTTTCTATAAGACAGAATATATTTTAAAAAATGCGTATGGATTAATTAAATAAATTTTGTATCTTTTCTGAGGTAGAGTTATTTGTAGTAAATATAGATTTAGACATAGAACTGGCATTAGCAAACTGTATTCTCCACATATTCGTGCTAAATAGTATCCAACATATGAAACAGCATGCAATTTTTAATCTTACATATTGAAGTTGTGACATGCCTGTATAGCAAAGGGAAATCTCACTCTATACAGTCAGCACTACCTAGTGTGAAAATAATACTCAGCCTTAGCCTCTTTTCACTGAGGTTAGAATAAAACCATGTGTCAAAGAAATAGTACATAGACATATAAATTAAAATAAAAAGCCACTGAGAAAATAAAATAAAATAGAAAAGAGAAAAGAAAAGAAAAGAAAAGAAAAGAAAAGAAAAGAAAAGAAAAGAAAAGAAAAGAAAAGAAAAGAAAAGAAAAGAAAAGAAAAGAAAAGAAAAGAAGAAAAGAAAAGAAAAAAAAGAAAAGAAAAGAAAAGAAAAGAAAAGAAAAGAAAAAAGAAAAGAAAAGAAAAGAAAAGAAAAGAAATGAAAAATCTTTGGTGCATGGTGCTTGTTCTCAAGAGCCTAATTCATTACATACAATTTTAATTGCATGTACAGAAATCATTCTTTTTTGGAACCCTCCTCAACCTTTATCTGTAAAGGCAGAAAAAGTGAATATTTTCAGAACAAATATTTCTATAAGAAAGGAAACAAATGATTGATCTGCTCTTGGAAAAAACTATAAAATGCTTTTATCATGTTACTTAAATGTTACTGAATTTTTTTTGTGGTTTTGTTTCCTCCCCTAGATCATTTGAAGAAACAATTATTATTTCTATCTTATCCTCTCTTTTCACAGAATTATAGAATATACTGAGTTGGAATGGACCCATCAGGATCATTGAGCTCATGTCCTAGGTCCTGCACAGGACACCATGTGTCTTAGAGTGTTGTCCAAATGCTCCTTGAACTCTGTCAGGCTGATGCTATGATCACTTCCCTGGGGAGCCTGTTCCAGTGCCCAAACACCCTCTGGGTGAAGAACATGTTTCTAATATCCAGCCTAAACCTCACCTTGTCACTGTGCTGTCACTGGTCACAAGAGAGAAGAGTCTGCCCCTTCGGCTCCCCTTGGGAGGATGCTGAAGACCACAATGAGGACTCCCCTCAGTCTCCTCTCTAGGTTGAGCAAGCCAAGCGACCCCAGCAGCTCCTCATATGGCTTCCTCTCCAGACCCTTCACCATTCTCATGACCTCCTTTGGACCCTCTCTAATACCTTAATGTCCTTTTTATATGGAGGCACCCAAAACTTCACACAGCACTCGAGGTGAGGCTATCCCAGTGCAGAGCAGAGCAGGACAATCCCCTCCCTTGCCTGGCTGCTGATGCTGTGCCTGATACACCCCAGGACATGGGTGGCTCTCCTGGCTGCCAGGGCACTGCTGACTCAGATTCAACTTACCATGGACCAGGACCCCCAGGTCCCTTTCCACAGTGCTGCTTTTCAGGCTCTCGTTCCACTCTCTATATACACAACTGGAACTGCTCCCTCCCTCCATCTCTCTTTCCCTCCCTCTCCCTTTTTCCTCTTCCCTTCCATTATTAAATTAAAGCAGTGACAGAAAAATTAAGCAGAACATTTTTGAAAAATTTCAGTGAGCTACAAAGCAAACCTGTTAATTCTAAATGTATCTAGATGCAGTATTTTCATGCCAGACTGAATGATACAAAGTACAAATGATACTATTTCTCTAAAGGGAAGATTAAAAAATAAGAAATTATAAAGATAGCAAACCAGGCCAATGATGTCAGTAAAGAAAGGGGAATAGTAATGTTGTGGAAGGCTCCAGCCTGATATCAAATAAAAAAGAAGTACATATTTTAAGTAGCAATTCCCTGTCTTCTAGACAAGCCTCTCATCTTCCCTGATAAGTATTTTAAAACACATTTACTCTGACAGGTGCATCTAACTAGAAGCCTAAAACAATTTGATTTCCAGCCTCAAAGCTCTTATAAATGCTGCTGCTGAACAGTAGCTGCTGCCTATTTTCTAATTTGCAGATTGCACATATTTGTGTTTCTGGTCAGAGGAAGGAATCAACTGACACTGACATTTACAGAAAAACTTAGCTGTGGAGGCCATCATTTATGTTTGGGTCCACAGCTGGCACTGCAGTCTGTCAATCCAGAGGTCATTGTATCTACAAGGTCATTAATCTGTGCATGACATTCTTCTAAACTCAGGTTTTGAGAATTTTTTTTTCCTGTTCATTTTCATTCTCAATTTTAAATAGCAATGCACTTCAATACACATTTTTACTGGCTTGGATCCACAATTAACAAAAAAACTAGAGTTAATCAACTTAAAACTATCAGCCTGGAACAACTGTAGTTGAATGCAGTAGTGTGGGAGAGAAGGCAAAGTAACAATCTTTTGATACAGATTTAAATATGTAAAAAGAATTTGAAAATTGTGTGGAAAGAAGTACCTAGGGAAAACTGAAAGTTTGGAATCCAGCTGAAGTTCACTTTTAGTTCTACTTTCTGACATAAATTAGCTCCTGATAATAAGTGCTTAAAAAATTACTTTTTTAAAAAAAAAAATTTCCTTCTTTTTCAGCCTACAATGACTAAAACAAACAAACAAACAAATGAAACTGTTAGAAAGAAAGCACAGTGAAGTTCTTTCTCACACCAGTCCCAAAATGAAGTTGTTAAAAGAGTGTTAATAATGAACTGCTGAGAGTGAGAAAGTTCAAGCACCAGATAGCATCTGATTAGATGTTTCTGAAAGAGGAACTGAGTTTCACTAGCAGGATTTCACAGGGTAGGGTAGTTTTTTATCACAGCTTTAAGCTGTTATGGAAAAACCTCTTTTATCTGAGGGAGCAGGCTCAGTTAGGAAAGAACTAATTTGAAAGAATATATATGAACTGAGTGCCATTTCTACCTAAACATCTTCTGTAATATATAAATGTATAGCTGCCTTTAAAATTTCTGTGAGTTTTCCTCACTGACAGCACTAGAGCTCAGACAAACAAAAATACAACCTATGCATTTAACCATGAGCATCCAAAGCAACTACACTTTCATAAAGTGTCATTCATTCCCTAAGGCTCTTCTGGAATTATTTGTCCTTGGTTTATGTGGTAAACAGATTATGTGTCTGACTAGGAAGCTGGATAAAATTACTACCAGGCAGGCTTTGAGAAGCAGAGCAAAACCAGATTTTTTTTTCTTTGAACATTAGAAAAAGACCTAGACAGTGGATATTTTTAGATTAATTTATGAATTTTGTAAAAGTTTAGTGAGTTTGTATACATGATTATATTTCTTTTATCAGCGAACTTACTGAGAGAATAGGCACTAGATGAAAATAATATTTTCTAAGCCAAATTCAAATCTAGACTAAAATCCAATTGCAGCAGATTTCAGCAACATGGATCAGTGTCATCTTCTGAAGAAAATATTAAAATACTGTTAAATAAATGACAATTTGGAGACAAGGATGTTGCTAATTTAAAAATATTTAGAAAAACCCGAACAAAATGGAAATATGACAGTATATGTGTCAGTATGAAACTATGTTCATAATTGTGTCTGTGTGTGTGTCTGTTGTGGAGTACTGAAAAGTCTGCTTTTAGTGCCCTTCTTTGCAGAATTGTCCTCAGGGACATTAAGCTTACTTTCTGAAAGCCTGATGTTGGACAGTGTTCACATTTAAAAGCCTAAGTGAGGGTTTGTATTTAGGTGTTCTCAGTGTTCCCAGACACTCCCAGAGTCATGTGAAACAACCTTTTGAAAGACCTCTGATAAAGTATGGTGCTGAATACAGATGTTGTGATATTACCACATTATATAGCCTTTGAAATGTTTTGATCTTTTCCTGATCCTAGATCCTGCTCGTTTAATATCTATTTATGTATCTGTACCAGCCTGGGGCATCTCATTTTCTTCCCACCTAATAAAGTTCTGTTCTTTATAATTGTATCAGGGTCCACAATTTTATTAAATCCTGTAACAAAAACACTTGAGAAATTTTATTGACAATTTATTAGTAAAGACAGTATATAAATTTGAGCAGCTTCAAATGTTTATTCCAGTGACTAAATTAATGCTTGATTTCAGCTTAATTTGCAGTTCCATCATGCCCTGCATGATGTTGCCTTTCACTGCATGTTTAAGTTTAATTTGTCCATGTCCTAAAATGTAGCTTTTCTTTCATTTAGAAAGCAGAACAAAACCCAGTAAGTTTCTTTTTCAAGTTAAGAAGTCTACTAAAGAGGCAAAGCTGAAATAACAATGTTTTATTTCTCCCTGTGGCTAAATAATGCAATAACAGAAAAAACTGCAAGGTAAATTATTTCAAAGGGATTTTTAAGGTAAAAAGTCCTGATACAAATGGATCCTTTAAAAAAGAATGTAATCCTAACAGCATGATTTGACTGGAAATCAACAATAACATCATCTTTTAATATATCAAGGTGTAGACCCTTAATTATTTATAACTTGAGTGGGAGTTTTTCATATGAATATGCTTACGAATCAGTGCTTTTTAAGCTTATGGTAAGAATTCTAATAATTCCAGCAAATGCAATTCTACTACTTTGAGATTATCACACAGTTTGGGTCTTTATTTGATGCAGGCTTACACAGAAAAGTAATGCAGCTAGCATATTTTAGCCTGAACACACATACTGTAATATTTCTCAGTTTAAGGAATAGGGCCTTTCTCACACGCTTCCTAAGGAAGAAAGGTGAAGCTGAGTTGATTGAAAGAGTTCTGATCTCCTTAATATGAAATCGTTTCCACTGTCTTCATGCTAAGACTTGCCATCCTAAGGCAGTCTGAAAGAAATGTCTCGTCACAGAAAGCCAAGGTGGATTTAAAGAAACCAAAAAAATCACCACATTATTTCCCCTACTAGTTTGGGGCAAAAAAATGCTTAATAGTTTCAAGCTCTCTACATATCCAGTCAGACTCAAAGATTTTCTGGAAGTGAGTCCCTACAGAGTGCTGAGTGACTCTTAGTAGCCAGTGGTTAAATGGTTAAATGCTGTTTGATGAAGTACAGCAGACATCAGATCCTGAGGTGCCTCAGCATGGTACATTTCCTCTGCAGGATAAACAGATATTTAGTGATTTAGTGGAAAATCTGTGCCTTCTTCTAGTCCTTAGTCTTTAGCACTTTTTCTTTCCTAGTACTATCTTACCTTTAAAGCATGACAGGCCTGTGAACTACAATGATCTTGATTCCCAATTTTGGTCTATGGGGTTGGTTAAGTTTTGTGTCTTCCTTGATCCTAATTTGCCAAATCTATGGTTTGCTACTGCCTCACAAACAGGCCAGGGTATTACACATCCAGCTGTAGCCCTGAATGAATTCAGCCCTGGAGAACCTAAAGTCAGTTTTTGGACTTTGACCAATAACTTTATCATACTTTGCTATACTGTGCTGGAAGCCTTCTTTCTGATACAAAAATGGATCTTTACTTCTAGGAAGCCTTCATTTTCCAAAAAAGAATATCTCACTATTATTGCCTAGAAGAAGGGAAAAAAGAAAAGAAAAAAAAAAGTGGAAAAATGCAGCAGAGTCCTGTTTCGCTAGTGGAATGCTGCAAAACAGCATATACCTCCCAGATCATAAAACTTCTTTTAAACATATTTATTGTTAGTTTATTTGTTTAGGGAAAAGTCTTTTTGTTTAGAGAAAGGTGACATTTGCTTTAAAGTACTCTTATTCACATGCTTGGTTTTCTCAGTATAAACTGATGAGAAGATGTATGAAAAATGTCTATTGAGCAGCAGGGCTTCAGAACTTCTATTCAGTTATACTGAACGTTGCCAAATCTAGTCACGACTGCTCTGTATAGTTGGCACCACATTCAACATTTACTCCCCACCTGCTCTGGCTGCATTCATTACTTACAGAAATCTACACAAAGAACATGTGAAGTACCTGAGACACAAAACCAGAAAAATAATTCCTGAAAAATAATATCTGAGTCTGGAAAAAAAAAATAATGCAAAGATTTATGGATTTGCTTTTGTGCATGTGTGCTATATGCTTGTGCCCATTCAGGGCTCAACTGCAATATTTAATGTGCACATTTTGTCACAATGTACACAAATTTCCAATTTTTAAAATGACACAGCAAAATCAAAAGCTTTCAACTTGTTCCTAAAACATGTTGAAAGGGTTTGTGCCAAGTTAAGATCAAAAGCCTGTTGAGTCTATTTTTCAGTTTCACTTGTGTCTCAGCTTTTGAAAAGCAAGTTGTTCCTGATTTCTTTTTACTTTTTTTAATTTGCAACTGGTAAAGCAGCCAGGCATCTAGAAAAGGAAACAAGCTCTTCCTGTGATCCTCTGGGGTGGGATAAAAGGTCTTGGTTTAGCTCTTCTTTTAAAACTCCCCAGTGTGAGAATGCAAAAGGATGTCCTAGAAAGGTTCCCAGCCAGCATCACTTCAGTTAGTTAAGAGAAAACAACACATATGCGTGAATATCAGAATATTGTGAAGCTGTCATGCTGGGTCAGCTCAGAGATACTTTTAGTCAAGTATGCTGTTCCAGAAAGGGTTTGTCCAGGATACTTTATGAAAAGTAGGTAAAAAACATCCCAAACTGTGATCACCATTCTAAATTCCATCAATTGTTTGTTCAAGGATTGGAGGCTGGTGATGCAGGCATCTGTCTGCTACCAACAGTACTGAATCACACAAGTATCACATTGCATTTGTACTCTCACATGCCCTGAAACATGTATCAGGTGGTGATATTTCTTGATCACAGGGATATGAGGCAGTCTTGAGCTGATAAAATAGCCTGACATTTTTTAAAATCAGTCTTCAAAGATATGCATAACTTGTTTTTTTAAACTTCCATTTTTAAATGCAACAATTATTTTTGGTTAATGCATATTTCTGATTATAGTAAACAAATTATTATGCACTCTTTGGAAAGCAGCTGTGATATGATGCAGTTAAACTAATAAAAGATGTGTGAATCCCCAGTAATCAGAACCTGAAATACATAATAATGAATGCACAGGAATGGAAGATAGATATTTCTCATTGCAGAATCACTGCTTGAACATCTTTGCCTGTCTTCTTTTTTAATAAATAGGGAAAAATAAATAGAAGGCCCAGCTTGCATTGACTCAGTTACCTGTGAACTTATGTGAGTCATGGAGTAGGGCCAGACATTTAACATATTTACCATCGTATCAACATCTCAGTGTTTCACTATACATCATATATCATTATATGGACTTCTTGGGTTTGGTATAATATTATTTTGAAGATGTAAAAGTATTTTTCAGACTTACTGAAAAGCCATGTCCATGCATACACAAACTTTGGATGGTAAACTAAACTTGTTATAGTAATAATCAGTGTTGTTATGGATGAATAAATAAAGAACTATTGAATCCTTAAAGACACAAAGCCATTTGTGCTGTTTTTTTGGGGGGGGAGAATGTATTGCTCTATCTTGTTAGAACTCTCACATCATAGTTTTATAGAGCATTATAATACAACACAAGCAATGTTTTGATGAGAGGGTAACAATGAAGCATCATTTCTTTCATGTTTGGAAATAAGAACTCTTTTTGACATTTTATTTGCATTTCATGTGCGTAATACATCTGAAGTAATCTGAATTTACAACATGCATTTATCACAAACTAAAAAAGATGAGCTCACGTCTAAGCTTTACATCTTATGCTTTCTCAATATGCCAAGGAATAATCATACTCTCCATACAGAGTTGGATTATGAGTCAGTAGCTAATTTAAGGACTAACTATTGTTTATCAATACCGGCACAAGAAATGAAAATCTTAAATTTCATGTTCTTGGTCTTTTTTATCATTTTCTGTTCCTTTGGAAACATTCATTCTTTAAATCCCTTTGTAATCAAAATACACTTTTCCCTTTGCATTTTCAAAGTGAGGCAGAAACATAACAGATTACTCTACAGAAAAGAAACACACAGCTGTTAACCTCAATTCCTTACATAGACTTCCCTATAATTTATTTCATGACAGTTTGCATCACAGCAGTTTACATCATGAGAGACATCTACTGCTAAAGATGTTTATATTTTAGACAAATGGTATTTTATAAGTCTTCTCTGAAAATATATACTTCATTGTTTTCTTTGTGTGTTTTCTGGTTTTACTTCACTTCTTGCGGAATTTGGATGACAGATCCATTAGCTCCCCAATGCTATATTAAATCTGAAATATAACCCTTATTCATAATTTAGGGGCTTCAGTAATATGCAATGAAAAGTATGTCAGAAATTATGACATGACACTTAAGAATGTATATTCTTTTTCCTTACAGCTGTCTAGGTTTAATCAAAAAGAAAGTTTATCACTTTCAACCTCACTGATGCAATCTTTGTGTGCATGACTATGTGTAGGGATGTGGTGCTCTTCCTGCAACACCCCAAAGAATTCTTGCAGTTCAGACATTTTAACAGTATTTGCTCCTCTAGAACTCTTCCTGTTGAGTTGCAATTTTTATGGGTATGTATTAAATTGAGGGAAAACAGTAAGACAGGTACTTAGGGTTGATAATGTACTTAGCTTATTTAAAACTCATTTCAATTCATATGTGAGAGTTGTAAAAAGGCATGGTTCACTATTTTTCATTGCATTTACAAAAATATGAGCATTAGAGGTCTTAAGTGAAGAATTTCCCCATCATTTTGCAGAGGATCTTTGCCTCCTTCTTGTCAGGGCCCTGAGGGGCCCTTAATGGCTTTGTGGTCCTTGTATCTTCCCCTTCCCCTGCCCAAGGCCAGGGCCAATTCCAACCCCTGGGGCTGTTGGTGCTACTAGGCACGGTGCTAATAACATCAGGGTCCTGGGTTCAATCCCTGCATGGGCCATTCTCTTAATAGCTGGACTTGATGATCCTTCTGAGTCCCTTCCAACTTGGAACTTGTGATTGTATAACATAACATCGCCGTGATGGCGGGGACTGATTTAAATCTGACCAAAGCACCATGACAGCACCAATCTGCCATGTGATGTTGACTCTCCTGGGACCAGTGTAGCTGCTTTCCATATGTGTTGGTAGCACCAGGCTGCATGCTCCGTTTGGTTCTTCCAGAGGAACCTTAAACTGGCAAAGCTGTAATGTGAACATCCTTTTAAATTTAATTCGTTCTTTATTTTCCCCATGCAATTTGCAATTAACTCTTGTGTAGAAATGATTTCAAGTAATTTAAAAAGTGACTCCTGGGTTCATAAACAACTATCTGAGTGAGTGGCTGGGTTTTCTGTGAATTAGGTGCCCAATCCACATATGTGAATTTTCACATATATTAAAAGAATTACTTAATGGGATATGCATCTTCATTTTCTTTACAAATAAACAACTTTGAGGGTTTTCTTTTGTAAAGGCTTTTTCCCTATTCCCCATCCCCTTGATAACTCTGTTACCATCATGTTTTTCTTTATTTTGTCTGTAGGAATTTGATTCAGTTTCCCCCACAAAATGTCTAGTGACATTTGGAATGGCTGTTAGTATCACACTTGGCCTTCAGTTGCAGGTTCAGACAGGAGTATAGCTATCAAAGTTCCTTTGTTCATCACCCAGAGATGATGGATCAGACTAAAATGACCTGAAATGCTCTAGATTACAGCAGCTGGCCACAGAAAGACAACTAAATAAATTGAGACCACTCTATCTTCTTATATCTTTTCTTTCTTTTCCTTTGCTTCTATTAAGACTCTCTCTACTGAAAGCACATTTTGAGATTAAGATAATTAACTATACAGCTTCACACATGAGCAAGATTTGGAATCCCATTACAGAAAATGAAGCCATGGATCTTTCAAAGCAATTCAGCTGATTGGCTGTTAAAGATATCTAGCTTTTGCCATTTGATGTCATTTACTTGTTTTGAAACTGTTTGTGACATCTCTTTTCTGTTTTTTTCAACAATCACAAGCTTGTAACATCAAGTAATACACAAGAGCATTTTACTTTATTAGCAAATATAAAAATCAGAATAACAAGACACTCTACTTTAAGCCGGTTGATGATTATTTGTGTGTTCCTGACCTCAACAGCCAAGCCTGCTCTGCTCGACTCTAACTCGGTAGATTCTTGCAGTGTCTTTCAGGCTTCAGATGCAATCTTGTTTGTTCATATGCTTATTTCATATTGGGTTTTTGCCTCCAGAAAACAATATCTACAACATCCAATACACTTTATTTAAATTTTTTTGTCATGAAGGAACTCAAGGAGAATACATCTACATTTATGCTTCAATTGCTTCCCAGAGAACTTAGTCTGCCACACTTTTCCTTCTGTCTGACACAGTATCAGTTGTGCTTATTTTACATTCTGCCATGGTTGACTCTTTGCATAATAGTATGCCATGCACAGTACTAGAGTATCTGATTGTCTCTTCAGCTCAGTCTAATTAGGGAAGAGGTGAGCAAGAAAGAGAATAAATACCATACCTGACAAACCCATTGGAGCAAGGCACAACCCATATACACAAAATGACTGCAGGCTCAAAGAAGTAGTTGTTTCTGTTACAACCTTCCATCTTAAATAAGTCCTGTCTCATATCTGTCAGCCAGCTGCATATCTTGCACACTGTAGTATCTACAGTGGCAATAAGCCCTTGTGTTTAAAACTGGGTCTTACCTCAGGCATCCATTTTAGGGAGAACTGAATAACAAGTACTTTGAATTATGATGTGAATACCACCAGTGGTGTTCATTCCTAAGAACTGCATCTGTCTTTCTCTTTGAAAACACCTAAAAAGCTGATAATAGTGGTTAGCGATAGAATATTAGTAGCTAGAAATTCTTAGCATGCAAGAATCTGTTTGTTTTCAGACAAAGTAAATTAAAAAAAAAAGAGATATTATCTTGTTACCCTCCAATACTGTCTGCAAAGTTCTGACTGAATTTGAAGGGTTTATCCTATGGTCCCTGAGCTGACAATCATACAGAGAGCATCTTAGCTCTGTCAGCAGCTAAGACCTCTAAACACAGCAAGGGAGAAATAGAGCACAAGTAAGTGATAGCAGAACTACTACAAGATAGTCAGTCTTATTTTTCTTGGTCATTATGTAATGGTCTATTTTCAAAATAAATACTATTTTCAAAAGTAAGAAAGCCTAAGCAGAAAAAAGTTGTCTGAAACTATGCAGAAAATGATGCATTTAGTAGCACCAAAAATTTTTCGTGAGCTAGTTTTACTTTTTTATAATACTTGTCACCGTGGCAGCCAAATGTCTGTAGCAGAAAGTGGCATGTGTAGGATGTATTAGATAATGGATCCTCGCAAATTGTATCTAAAAAAAGAAAGAAAAAAAAAAAAGAAAAAAAGACTGTTTTCCTCTAGACCTATTGTACTAGAAAGGTAGAGAGTTCTTGAATTTTTTAAAAGTAGAATGAATGCCACTGTGCAGAGTCTCAGTAAAAAAGATGCAGGGAATCTATATCACTTCTCTGAAATGCAGTAAAGCCTGAATTTTTCCCTATTCTTTTCAGGGGCCTTCTAGATATCTGCTTGAGACCCCTATGTAAAACACTCTTCTCTGAAGTGGCCTGTAGAAATAAAGATGTCGTAAAATACATTTCAAGATACTTATCAAGAAGGAAAAAAGAATACTTTCATCTTTTGGCAAAGTAATTTGTAACTGCAGCTAAAGTCAGCCTGATTTAACTATTTCAGTCTCTGCCAAACAATTTCATAACTAGCAGCTGGTTCTCAGCAATTACTTCACAAAACATTTTTTATTCTGCATTTGAATTACACTATCAATTTTATATTTATTTGCAAACGAAAATGGTTTTTAGCAATAATTATCTTCAAAATTGCAAAGTTTTCCCCTGGAAAGCTGATTTTTAGAGCCACACAAATTATTTCTCTACTATTCTCACTGTAGAAGCAGTCAATTTGTACAGATAATGAAAAACTGTTGGTTTCTAGCCATGCTCCAAATTCTCCCAGTAAAGAAGGATTCCAAAAGATTTTTTTTTCCTGTTATATGCACTAAAATGTCATGGGCAACAGAAATTTTAAAAATGCTGCATGAATGAAAATGCAATTTGAAACTCATCCCTTATTCTAAGCACCTAGCTGTCTCAGTTAAAGACAATTTAAGGGGTGGATGCTTCAAAATGAGTTACCTCCCCCTTTCAGTTTTAACCATTCCCCTTTCACCAATAAGGAGAGACAAATGCGAGAATAGATAAAAATAACAGTTTACTAAAAATGAGCTTACCATAGGCAAAATAACAGTAAATAATCTTTAGATACAAAGGGGTTGAATCCTGGGGACTGCCCAAGAACAAAGATAAAAAATGGTGGAGAAGTCCCTGTATGGCAGGGCCTGTAAGAGACTGCATGGACCAAAGGACAAAGCCAAAATGAATGAGAAGCCCCGCTCACTGAACCTTCCCCCTAAAAAAAACCAGGAAGGTGGAAGCTTACGAAGAAGTTCTGATAGCAGAAAAGGGGTGCTGGTGCTTTCCAGAGCAGCTCTGAACCTGCAGTGTCGATTTCTCTGTTTCTCTTTGGAGGGCTGGACCCAGTTGGTGCCAGCGCTGCAGTGCAGAGTTGCTGTTGGGGAAAGAAAATGGACTTGCAAGGCACTGAAACCTGCAACCCTGGCCCTGACAATTCTGGCTGCAGAGATGGGGGTTGCCTCCAGCAATCGCAGCCAAAAAAAAATGTTCCAAAGCCCAGGAAAAAAAAAGGTAAAGTAGAATTTCTGCCTTGTGCTGCCTCGGCTTCTCAGTAGCTCAGCAAGAACTAAAGAGAAAGAGGCTCTGTGTTGAGCATCCTCCAGCTCTCAAAAGGACCCTGCCTCAGTAACCCGGGGCCAGACACCCCAGCTCCAGTCCTGGCCCTCGGGTCTAAAAGAGGCTGTAACAGCATTGGGCAGGTTGGCATAGCACAGATAAGGAATAGAATACACATTTTCTGGGTTACCCAGGATGCTAGCCTGTAACTGAAGCTAGAGATTAAAGTAATTATTACAAGTATGTGTTACAGACTCTAATAGACAAGTGGTCTCATAAATATCCCGTAAAATAAATATCCTAGATAAACTGATAGTAGAAGGTATAACTCCTTATGAGAAACTGAAGTCTGGGAATAAAATTGGATTTTTAATGCCTGGACAAGCAGAAGTGGGAAACAGCAGAAAGTTGACAGGAGGTTTGAGAAGAAAATGAGCAGGTTAACTACCATCAGTAGCTAATATAGTCAAAGTACATTTCCTTCTGTACAATGAGTTGTACAGGTTTCTGAAATATGACATTTCTATTCCTGCTCTTTTTTTTTTTTTTTTAATGTTTCATTGGGTGAAATAGACCCACTGAGATAAAAGTAAAAGTAAATAGGAATACTTTTATCTAATGGAAACACCCACCCCATACACACACTGCACTTATTTTATCAGTGCAGAGAATTCATTCTTCCTTTCAGGTCAATATTTTTGTCTCAGTATATCCCCATGGTAGAATAAGAAGAGAGGTATTTTGTCCCCAGATCCACCAGAGTACGATGGGTGTTTCTGATTGTCACGTAAATAACACTGCAGAAAATATTTGATCACATACTTCTTAGAGCAGAGTTGATTTGCATTGTCCTAGAATAAACTAGAGGCATAGGGAATTCATGTCTTTTCATAGTACCCAGTATGGTTATGCCTATTTCATCTTTGCAAACTATTATCTAAGGGCCTTTGTATTTCAGGAGATGTACACTCTGTTTTTGTCTGCATAATAACCAAAGGATAATGAATCCAAGACACACTTCAGTAAAGTGGGAAGGTGTAAATGGAATAGCTTCAACAATGGTAGGGAGTTTTTCTCAATTTTTCAAATAAAAGCTACATATCTATTTATCTCAAGGGCAGCTCCTTAGGGCATAACAGTGGAGTCCAGAAATTTTTTGTGGACTAAGAGATGCCTATAATAGTGTTCTAGCTATGTCAAAAACAGTCAGGGGAAACTATGAAAGCAAAAAATTCTTATTTCATTAATTGATATGTTTTATCCTATACCTTGTTTCCGGATAATTTTTTTCACTTTCTTTCAATTCAGATGTATCCACTTGTCCTTACCTCCATTATTGTCTTTTCCCAATGAGCCTTTTAATAATGAATTAATATTAAGACAGGAAGGTGGCTTGTCTGGAGTTTCTGCAACAGGGACTGGTCCAAGCTCAGAGTATGAACCTGTGCTACAATGGGCTGCAAAACTGTAGCTGAAATTTGTAACACAGAATGAACCTAAAAAGGGCTCTTCTCTTGTGCTGGATTTGGCCAAGATGGAGTTAATTTTCTTCACAGTGGCTGGTATGGGGTTGTGTTTTGGATTTTTACTGAACAACAGGTTGATATTACAGAGATCTTTTTGTTACTCTGAACAGGACTGGCACAGAGCCAAGGCCTTTTCTACTTTTTGTCCTGCCAGGCTGGGAAGGAAATTGGGGGTGCTTGGAAGGTTGGGAGGACACAGAGCTGGGACAGAAGACCCCAACTGACCCAAGGGATATAGCAGACCATATGGCATCATGCTCAGTATATAAACTGAGAGGAAGAAGGAGGAAGGGGAGGTAATTTGGAGTGATGGTGTTTGTCTTCCCAAGTCACTGTTACATGTGATGGGGCCCTGCTCTTCTGGAGATGGCTGAGCACCTGCCTGACAATGGGAAGTGGTGAATTAATTCCTTGCTTTACTTTGCTTGTGTGCACAACCTTTGCTTTACCTTTTAAACTCTCTTCATCTCAACCCATGAGTTCTCTACCTTTTACCCTTTTGATTCTCTTCCAGGTCCTACTGGTGGGGGAGGGGGTGGGCTGCTTTGTGGAGTTTGGCTGCTGGCTGGGGCAATACAAACAAATGAAAGAAGCAAATAGAACCAAAATGGGTTTAAATACCTGAATATGAATATAACACTTAAATATTATCAAAATTCTTAGCCACAACCAATTTTGGAAGCGTTTTTGTATTTGCTAGGCTTCTAACACTAAAAAAATCTTAAACCATGTCTCTGGGGTAGGTGTGTGAAGTTACGTATGTACTAGCATCAAACGGTTCAGAGGAAATAGATTGATCATTGTTCTCCCACCTTGCTTCTTTGTAATGTTTAATCAAGTGTGTGCTGACTATCTAACCTGCAGCTAGAAGGAGAGGAGCCATGTAATATCTAATACTAGTATAAATAGAGTGATTGATGTGGCAGCAGAAAAAAATCTTATTCTTCTGCTGCCTGGCTTATCACACAATCATAGGTCTAGTTCCTGGTCAGCTATGCAAGAGAAGGGGATATTAACCACCCTGCTAATGCTGCTCCAGTGTGTTCCATACATACAAACTTGAAGTATTCACCAGTGCATGTGCTGAGCTTCCAGACACGAAGTCTGAAAGTCATGAACCCACAAGTCAAAACTCTACTGTCTGTTCCTCCAGAAATATCTTAAAAGATTAAAAAAAAAAAAAAAAAAAAAAAGAAAAAGAGAAGTCTAAACGTTGATTTTCAATTACATCATGTTAATTTCAATGAGAATTCACTCTAGTAGTGCAGTCTCTAGAAGTGTACTGCTATATGCTATCTGTTAAAGTTTTCACCTTGCTCATGGGATTTAGCAGCCTAAATTCTTCTCAGGAACAGTTTTTACTCTTTTTGCACTTAGCAATGGGAGGTGATATTTCAGCAATGTAAATTGTAAGCACTTATGAAGGTATTAAGAAATCAATTTAATATTTAATTTGTGTTTTCATTATTCTAGTTTTTTGATTTTTGCTTATTGATTCAATAGACACAACTTCTGTGCCTGAGTGAGCACTATAAACAATATTACTTCTAATACTTTTAGAAAAGGAAGTTAAATCATGTTTAACTCAAGCCATTCATATTCATATCTAGTTAAAGCGTTATGTTTGTATTGCCAGACAGAAAATATCTAGTCCTAAAACAAGACAGAACTGACATCACAGCTGGTATATTTTCAACAATGGAACAATTATGCAAGAGAAAGTATTTAGAAGAACTGGTGTTTTCTATGACTTGCTGTACCAATGAAGCATATTCAAAAAATACAGGTCAAAAAATGCTGAAAGCACTCATAGTGCCTCATTTGTCTTTATTTCACACATTACATTCTGAGCTTCTGTACTAGCCTTCATATATATTTCTTTTAATGTGATACCTACTATTTTAATATATTTTGAAAGAATATTGTTGAAGATATAGCTCCAAGACTAAACTAAAATAATATTTTTCTACAGGTTTGGATTTAGTCCCAAAAAATGCAGCTGAAAACTTTATTTTATGGGGTCAGTTTAAAGCATTTTGATCATTACAGGAAGTATTTTTTTAGCACCTGTCTGAGTTTTATGAGCATCTTTTTACAGGAGCTTTCTCATTATTTCCTGTTCCTCCATCAGTTCTTCATAAAAGTTTATTAAATACAGTGCATTATAGAAAAAGAAAACATCAGAGAAGGAGAAAACCAGTGCTGCAGTAACACCTTAATAACTAATTATATATTTCTATGTCCAAGTGAAAGCAGTAGGAACAACAAAAACTTTTGCTTCTGCTCATGTTAATTTCTGTAGTGGTTTAGAAATTTTATTTTGACACCAAGGAGACAAAGGACTGGTAAGCAAAATTTAAGCTATCCATGTAGAAGCACAATTTTACCAAGAAAAATTGATATAAAGAAAGAGGCCCTTTAAAAAAGAGCTTCATGTAAAAACTTGTCTAGACCTATTGCCAGCAAAGAATTTCTCATAATGAAATCAGTCTTTCTTTTTCTTCCTTCTCAAACTGTGATTTTTCATCCCATCTTTATTGATTTGATGATGAGAATACATGAGGTCTATGCAATTCTCTTAACCCAAAAATAAGTCTTATAATAGCAATGTGGATAAGGACAAATTAAGAGTCTCTGAATCCTGATAAGAGCAAGGTGGGATTGATTTATGCCAACCTGATTCAGAGTTGCCAAGGGTTTTACAAGGTCTGTCTTTCTGACCCTTCTATTATCCTGTACCTTAAAAACATTTCCTTTTTTTTGTGCATTTCTTGTGCATTTCTTTTCTGTGAACAAAATAGTGCTGGGGATGCATGATGATTAGTTTACTGAACTGTCACTTCTGGTCACGTGTGATTCAAGATACCACTCATAAAATAGCAGTACATTAGTTCAGAAGAAATTGCTTCAACTTTATGACAATGGAGACAAACTTACATAAGAGCAGAATAATGCAGAGGGACTTTGATTCCATCTGTTGTCTGAAGTGAGAAGTCCTTTATCGGTCTGAGTCTTGTTGCTGAAGGAAATGTTTCCTGACATAGGCTTCAAAATTTCACTCTGGTGAAGTACAAAGCACTTTAACTATTCTAGTTCAGTACATGCAGAAGATGGAAACCTATTAGACCTGATAGTAATTTTTTTAATATGTATACTGAAGTGCAATTTTTTTGTTGTTGTATAGTCTGCTACAATACCAAGTATTGAAAAATGCCTACTTTGTTGCCCACTGCTTTCTTAAGCTGAAAATTCAATGATGCCAATTGAAAAATCAATTTTTGAAGCACATTCCTCTACTTCCAGCTTCTTTCTCTCTTATGTATATGTTTCCTCTGGTTGCCATCAAAACTCCCAATAACAAAGATATTTAGTGTTTATCATTTGTGACAGAAGACACAAAACAAAAACAAATTCCTAAAATAATTCTGGCTGCAAAGCTCCTGGGTATTTGGGCAGTGAATTGTCAGGAGGAATAGGTTGTATGATCTTGGTATTTGTTGAGCAACTGATAGTTGTCTGAAATTTTAAGTAACTGACTATATACAAGCTTCCTGACAAGGCTGCTCTTCAGTGACAAGTTTTTCAGTGACAATTTCAGACACTTCATGTAGTCTGGAAATACGTTTTCTTGAGTCAGCAAGATTGAAGAATCACTTTACCAGGGCAGTGCTCATTCCAGCTTTAGTTCCTGGGCTTTGGATCAAACACTTCAGGAAACCTTTTAATTAAAGGCTATTAAGTAACAGGACAACTTGTATTTCTGTCTGGTTCCTATTGTAATTTTGGGGGATTTATTAATGTAGTATTAAATTACTGTTAAGGTCATATCCCAAAAAAACCCCAGCCATGAAAGCTATCTCAAGAAAATCCTCTGTTGTGCAACAAGCCCTGCCAGGATTATCAGTTATTTTGACTTCACACCCACCAATTTTTACAGAACAATTTTTTGTAAGGTTTTGCTTAAATGAGTTCAAACTGTGGAAGCATCAACTCACTCCATATTGTCCACTCAGTAAATATGTCCGAGCTTAATTATAACCTAATTTATCCATGACTAAATGTCATTGAACCTAGTCATCAGTGACTTAGTGAAAAAGTTTAATTATTATGTTTAAGAAATAAAGGAATCTAAGGTAACTCTTTGATTTCCCAGCTGAAAATTATTCCAAAACTTTTAGCCAATGTTTTTAATAGCAATCTCTAAAACTGAAGACCTATCATGACTACTGAGACATACGGTTAGAAGGGTAGGGCATTTGGATTCTATTCCCAGCTCTAAGTTGCTTGATGATTTTAAAGAAGATATTTGAGCCTCAAATTTTCAAAATACTCCAATTTCTTTGCAAAATCTTAAGTACTAAGTTAAAACTTACGTGCTTTCTTTTACTTCCAGAAGAATTCTACTGATTTCCTTAAGTGTTGTGTGGGTGTATGACTTCTCAAATTAACTTCAACATATATGCCTGTGGTTTTTTGAGGAATATCCCAACACTACATTCAAAATAAATTTCTCTGACTGACCAGACAGTAAATTTGGTAGCATGACTCAAAGTTCAGCTTCAGACCAATGCCTAGAGTGAAGACTTTGTGTGACAAAACAGCCAGAAATGTGCTGTGGCATTTGATGGATTGGTACAGTGCCATGGTAGAGTGTAGGCTGCCTACAATGGGCTTTTCTGGAGGCAATAATGAAGGTTGTTCGTGAAGTCCTTGTTTTTTCACAAGGCAAATAGGTTGGAAATCTGCTACCCATCTTACAAGTGCTAAGACTGTATAGGCAAGGAGACTGAGGTTGGAGACGTGTTAAATTAAAAGTCAATGTCCTTAGTATTTGCAGTCCATATCTATTTCCTATCTCACTTTTCTTACTCGTCAAATAAGAAGTATTCTGAACTCAGGAGGGCATAAAGGTCTTAAATGCATTAATGCTCTTACTTCAGTATTAATAAGCTTGTTTTCATTCTTGTACATACTCAGTTTTTCCAGCATGAATTTTGCACGAATTACTTGATTTGTTCATACAAATGCATAAAAATTTTATGTATTTAGTGTATTTATTATTTGTATATCTCCCAAAACAGGTTAGACATATAAGCCATATATGACTTAGTTCTGTGATGTTCACAAAGTAAAATTAGTTTTACTTCAGAAAACAAGCAAATTTTAGTTGGTGATAGGACTAATACATTGTCTTTTGTTGCACTGCCTGCCATGTTTGTGGAACAAGTGCAAGGTGCTCTATTTGTTTATGCAGTTAAAATCAGGTCACTGATTTTAAAATTCCCTTACTCAAGAAAAGCATTGTATGTCATCCTCTTTTTATTTTTATCCATCACTGTGAAAAAGCAGACTTCTTGGAAAATTAAGATTATTAATGATGATGACCATGCCTGTGTTGTTCTATTACACCTCTTCACATTCATATTTCTCATCCCATCAGCAAGCATTTCATTTCCTCTGGGAAACACACACTACCACTGTATAGTGATTGTATATTATTTTTCTACCAAGCAATGTGTGAAACTTAATGCCTCAAGACAATGAAATCATTTGCTCAAAGTGAGTTCATGTATATGAGAAAGAGGGACAGAAACAGATGGAGTGAAAACAAATGATGTGGGCATTTTAAATACAACATAAAACCAAAGTAAAATAACAAATATGTGGATGTAGCTTTTGCACTAATACTGTTGTTTGCAAATGAATAACCACTTTAGAGGGAATGGAACAGGCTACTAGAAATATGACATCTAGAATTCCACTTCAGTAGATATTACAGGCAGCTTTGCCCCTTGAAATCTGTATCACTCGTCATAAAAGACTACTTGAGAAGCTGAAGTAGTTCTCATGTAGGACTTTGTTGCATTCTTCCCTCAGAGGTGTGATAATATAAGGACTGCAAGTAAAAGGAAGTTGTTCAACATTGCTCTTATTCTTGATAGAGTTTCCACAACTGGATTCTCTCTGACTAACTACTCGTTCTTAACAGTTAGAGCTTAATAAGAGATGAGAACCATACTGACACCAGTGTTTGTTCACTATGGCCTTGGATCTCAACAGGAGTTCAGACAATCTTTTCCACAGATGTGTCTCTTCTCACCAGTCTCCTCAACCACCTGCCACTTCAGCTAGAAACATTACTGTATACAGAGGAGGAAAGGCCCTACATGGTGATATTGTTGTGTTCTCCACACACACGCATTTGATCCATCAATCCTAACTTCAAAGCAGCCATGTTGCTAAAAGAGAGGCTAAACACTGAATCACAAACACCAGAGTTCTGGATTCATCCAAAGGGCATTTTGTACTCCAGCATGTTATAACCTCAGGAAGTTTGTCTATCTTATGCTTTCATTTTTAACTACAGGGGTAGCTTGTTTTTGCTTTCTAATGGAATGTTTTTATGAATTATTTTGTCTGGTTTATATAGCTACTTTCTCTAGGCTAAAAGTTTTCTATATGTCTTTTAATTTTTTCTTTTTTTCCCCAAATTAGAATCCCCTGTAAAAAGGCCAAACTTCAGAAGGCAAATGTATTTCTGCTGAATCAGATTAGGAAGTTTGATTTAGGATGTAGTATTCAGAGGCTGATGTACAGAATACTTTCTGTAAATATAGATATACATATACTGTTAGATAATTCATGTGTCGAAAAGTTCTAAAAAGACAAAGTGAAATAAGAATCCTGATTGAAGCAGGATGACAAAATTTGTTGGTTTGTTTTTCTTTTTTTTTAATGAAGAACCCCTTAGAATTTTTCTTTAAGCTTCAGAAGGCTTCTGAGGGGTTTGTGGGGTTTTCTTTACATGAGGTAGAACAGAGGGGTAATGCATTACAGAGAATTTCCTCATTATCACAAGGCAATTCAGAGGAAGATAGAATAATCAAACCTTGATATTATCTCTGCTTAATCTGAATATTTAGTAACTTAAAATTCTGTATTTGAATAGTACTCAGCAAATTGTGTGCAGATTTATTTTTCCTCTCCCTCTTTTGAAAATTGCACTAATGTAATTGTAAACTGTTGTAGATTAATAATGTGTGATGCAATTGCCTAAGACCTGGTGAAGGTATTTAATCACCTACATGTAGATAAAGCAAAGGGACAGTTTGTAAAACTAGCATCAAATTTTATTGGATTTTGCACAATCAGACACCATTTATATGTAAAAAAATCAGAATCAGCCATTTATCAAAAAGAACAGTTGTCTGATTTTTAATTGAGTTAATGTGCAGCCTTACTGGTCCTGTAGCAGCTCAGAAGAGAACACATTAACCTCTAAAAGTCTGCTACAAGCTGAAAACCCTAATAGTAATAAAAAAATAGACATCAACAATAAATTAAAATCAAAATAATTTATATCAAAACCACTAATTCCTTGAAAGAGATATTCTAAATTAATGAGGGTTGAATTAAGAAGCTATTTAAAGTTTTGGTAGTTTCTTTGTTTTCTAAATTCAGCTGTAAAGGAATGTATTTGTATCATATGATGATTACACAAAAGCAGACAGAAAAAAAACTTAAGAAAGCAGTGAATTACGTCACGGGGAACATGGGGAGAAGTGAAAAGTTTAGTAATTATTCTGAAATGTCAGAATCACTAATGTAGATAAAGAAAGATTCTTAAAAGCCAGAGGTGAGAAAAAGGATTATTTGCCTTAAATATACTGTCTCAGCATAAAATCTTAGCTCTGCAGCACACCAGTCCTGCTAGATTAAGATTTTAAATTAATGCAGAAAGAAAATTTCTTCCTCTTAGCTACTTATTTTATGAGTTAATTAAATTTTTATAAATAATTGAGAAAAGCAAAAGCACTGTCATTATATGGAAAATGTTGGAAGTGGGAGCATCACGGCAGATGCTATCTCTAATGCAGGAGGTGAAAAATGGTCAAAAGATGATGACACCTGGGAGAGTACACTGCGAAATGATCACTATATGCTTTCATAGAAAAGGTGCTTTGCTCTTACCTAGTTATATACTTTTCCATGTTCTTTCACACCTAAACATGTATTTTTAAATTTATTTTATGGGAAAAGGTATATTATTGTGGAATTTATTTGGCTTCTCTAATTTACTTATCTATACCAAAGACACAAAGATGAGAGAGGTGACTAATGAAGAATTTTTGGCTTTCAGTTTTTTTCTTCATGCTTTCTAAAGACTGTCATGCAGCACCTACAAAATAGCAGCCCTCAAAATAACAAAGCCTACCTGGATGTAAAATTCCACATACTCAAAGGGAATTCAGAAGTAAAACTCAGATCTGTTATATCCAAGCCAGTGCAGAGAAAGAGCTACATGGTGTAAACAGCTGTGCAGTGAGCCTGGGACTTCTGTGGGTTAGGGCTGTCACCAGAGGAGCAGCTATGAGCAGAACACTGCAGCAAGGCAGGGTCTGTCCTGTGTCTTCTCCCAAAAAATGACCATAAACTGGAGAGCACCTCAGGCTGTTTAAATGTGCAGTAGTGATGAACGCAGTGTCCTCTCCAGAAAGGTCTCTGAGCTTTGGTTCCTGTTGCACGTTTGCGTCATGGAGTTCTGGATGGTTTTTTCAACCACTTGCCATTAATGATGCACTGGCTTTGCATGTGCCTAGTTACATATCCATTCACAGTTACGTTAAAAATGTTAAAAGCTGATGATATTTGGAATGGAGAAAGAGGCAAAAATGTCAAAGCTTTGTTCCAAAACTCAGTGTCATGGCCCACTCTGCATCAGAACTGAGAGACCAGCTCTTTCCCCTCCAACATGCCTGCAGTTCAGAGGGCATCAGCACCAACACCAGCAGAGTCCAGCGGGCAGCAGGAGGAAGCAGCCGGTGGCAGAGCTGACTCCACACGTGCCAGCCTTTCTCATCTGCAGCTAGAACTGCTCTGTGAGCTGCCCTCTTCCTGGGAGGGTTTGCCACCATCCTTTCTATTCGCCTCCCAGACCGTGTGGTGGCCTCCAAAGGCCGCCATCCTGGAGGGAGCGTCAGCCGCCATTTTCCCTTTGTCTCCCCACACATGGTCAGCAGTGGGACTGCCATCCTGGAAAGGGTATTTCTGCCATTTTTGGAGTCTCTTTCTTCTGACTGTGAGATTCAACAATTTTTTATCTATTGATTATTTACTGTTATTTTTTGCCTTATATCTACTCATATATAACTATATAACAAATTTCATTTGTTAGTAAACTGTTAATTTTTCACTTATATCTAATAATATTTTTTTCCCTTATTGGTGGAAGAGATTGGTTAAAACAAAGGTAGAGAACTCATTTTAGAGTGTTCCTCTTTAAACTGTAGAGTGTTCCTCTTTAAACTGTCTTAAGCTAAGACCCAAAACCATGTGGGGTTTAAGGATTTCCAGAATAGATGTTCAAGTGAAGTGAGCAATATTTTGAAGATTTTTGGCTGTTTGCTAGTTCACAAGAGATGGTCACTCAAAATGAACCCATGAAGTTGTCTTGGATGTTGATTTTCACTGTCTGGATTGCTCTGGTTTATTGGATTTGTGCTGGCTGTTTAATATTGCCTTAGTATACCAGAATGGTAATGAGGTTTTTGCTTTTTTTTGTTGAACTATTTCAGTTAGCATTTTAAGCACTCTGTTTTTACAGATGGTTTAAGCTTGTAAAAGCAATTATGTTTTTACTGTATGGTTCTGTTGACAATATGCTTGTTGTCAAGGACCACAGACGGTGACTGCTACTTATTTTTCACTACTGTGGAATCCAGATTTTTTTCAGCTTTTTCTTCCTGCATCATTTGCAAATCCTCAATTAAGTTTTATTGGTGAGTCTTCAGTGATCACTCTATGTATAATTTAAAGAATGCATTTGTGTTATCAATCTTGCTGGGCATTTTTGGGTGGAGGATCATTTGTTATATTTTGCTATATGCAAGTGTGACTGAAACAGACCTGTTGCCACAAGATTTCGGGAATGAGTCACTAATGCTTTAGGATATGTGTAGATAATTATCTGAGAGGGACTAAAAGTTATGCTGAAATGAAAATGTCCGTTTGGAATTTAAATGGATCTTGCTCATTTAAGCACCATCATTCTCTGCAAGGTAGTCCAATTTTGCTATGAATAACATTAAATTAGAGTTGTTCGCAGTATCATGGTCCTGCCATGCCACCATGCTTAAAGAAGGAGCTAACCTTAAATCAATGTTGTCATGCACAGAGAAGTGCTCTGATGTTCAAAACTACTAATTCCCTGGAAAACCAGACTGCTTTTAAGTGCTAACATATAGATTTTTTTTGCAGCTTTCAAGACAACTTTAAGCACTTTAACAAATGACCTTTATTTACATATTGCTGAATTCTGAATACTGTTCAGAAGTGTTTACTTCTTTGCAATTTGCAAGTGACTTGGGACAGATTTTCACTTTCTCAAGGCAAAAAATGGGAAGATTTATCTACCTTACACAATGTTGCCTAACCTAATTAGACAACTTAATGTATGGCCAGTCATCTCTTTTAGAAGAATTTCTTTTCAGAGTCTAAAGGGAGCAGAGTATTGCATGATAATTTGCATGATAACCTTTTGGCACAACAAAAAATGAACAAAACTCAAACTCGTTTTGCTTCAGCTGCTTTACATGCTTCAATAAATTAAATATGAATATGTGATATACAGATAAAAATTAAAAATCAGTGTAGAAATTATGTTGCTTTCTTGGCAACGGCTAATGCCTACCAAAGACAAAACATTGAGCACTGGTGCATGCAGCTTTCACATCTTCAAGCCAAACCAATTTTCTTGCATTGTCTTGAAAAATAAGCTTATAAGTTGCAATTTTCTAGATTAAAAAATGAGACTACTCCTTGTCATGCTTGCAAGCAAAAGTAATAGCTCCTACAAATCCAAATTTAGAAAGCATTGTCTCTTTTATTCATATACTGGACTTGAAGTTGCTGCCTTTTTAAATTCAGAGATTATTTGATAAGGAATTTTATAATTTGCTGTAGCCTCAGTTCAGTTTCCAAGTGGTCCAAGAAGTAATGTATTTCTCCAGCAGATGGGCAGTTCTATTCCATTTCTTTCCTACCTACCTTCTTTTTTGTGTGGAGCTTTTCACAGTAGAATCTTTTCTTAAAACCATACAGCTCATTTCTTGTACATTTTTTAAAAGACCAAGGACATTTTATACAAATTAATACTAAAAAATTACGTTTCTCAAACAAAATTGTCTTACATTGTGTACTAATTATTATAATTTCCATCACTTCTTATGTGATTTCTTTCCAAATTATAGAAAAAAAAATTAAAGGCAAACAATGCTTGAAGTTATTGTACATTTTTTCTTTGTATTTTTTATAATTCTTCCTAAAAGAAGTATTGGGATTTCAGGTGACTGGAATTAATTCTACAATAGCAGAAGTGAGAGCAAATAAAGACTCTTGTATTCTTAAGAACTGCAGAGACTTTATGTAGTGAGAAATCCTTCCATGAAAATGTACAGTGTAGAGCTGAAGCCTATCAGTTAAAAAAATTAAACATGAAAAGCACCCAGGTTCTAAACGATACTGCACCCTCCTACACTATTAAAAAAAGGTAAAACAATCCCCTCTTATTGACATATAAAGTGCATATATGAAATGCAGAGAGAATAATAAGCATTTTGTTAGTGACTGGGACACATCTGATGTGGGGAGCTGTAGAATGGCTATAGCTGCAAGTGGCAGAAATTGACTAAAGGCGATGGGAATTTTTTACAGTTTTGACAGTTGGGAATCGGTTCCATTATATCGAAATTTAGTCATGACTAATAATTTCTTCTCATTACCAAAGCTTCCAATTCTCACAATGAAAAACTGTTCTCTTAACATAGTTATTTCTGCAGTGAAATTTAGAAATCACTAAGGCTTTCTACTTGGGAGGAAAACAAGGAATATTTTTCAAGGAATGGAATTTAGCAAGCCAGTGGCCTAGTGTTCCCTGCAGGGAAGTAAAAATCTGCTCTACTAGCCATTGGTCTCTGGTGCTACTCTACCTAGTAAAGTCAAGTATTACTCTGAAATTACCAAAGCCTAACAACTCACTATATTTTTCAGCTACTATTTCTCTAAGTAGGAGGACAAGGTTGTTTTGACTGTGCTTCATGTCTAAAGATTTAGAAAATTCTTTCTTCTGCTTCTTATGGATTTGCACAGCAAACATTTCTGGCAGTGGTAAGTGACCCATAAGGTGATCTGATGTTCATCACCTAAGGCCTGAGCTGTAAAAGAACATGCCCTGAGTACTAAGAAAATGCATGCAAGTCTTCACCTCTCTGTACGCCACTCCTGCTGGCTGACAATCTGTTGGCATTGAATGTAACCCCAGTGAATGGCAGACCATGTGAACCAGTATATGCACACATTTGTTAAGATAATACAAATCTGTCAGATCTCTGAATTCAAGATCCCAGGTTTGAGTTCAGGTGGAAAAACAAACAAACAAATAAAACCCCAAACCCACAAAGTAAGGCTTCTACAGGAATAAAATTATTTCTGTCATTGCTGTGTTATTTGTGTATATACTTTTACAGCGTGTGACATGACCCAAAGTAACACTGCTTTAAACCTCAAAATCATTGAGTATAAACATTAATTAGATAGGGGATGGTGAATGCATGTTAAATTAAGTAGAGAATTTATGCACAGCCATATATATAATGCAGTGTTAATGACTCATTTAGTAAGATTTAACCCCAAGTTTAGGTATATTAGGCTGTGTTACATACACATCTTAATTTAAAATAGTTCAAATCACTCTGTCAAATGTGCACAGGTGAAAGTGACTGTCCTGGTTTGAAGGACAGGTATGTGCTGAGGAAGGCAGGAGCCTCCCTTGGAATGCAGAATGTGAACCCCTTCCCTTCGAATTATTGTAATTTTTAAATTAAGGGGCTTTCAGGCGAGGATATAGGAATAACAGTTCTTTACTAGCATTTATAATAAAGTGAACAAAAAAAACAACACTTATGGTATTAACAACAAAAACAGAAACAAGAACCTGGTCCCAGCTCTCTCTGGGCCTGCAGGCACTGTCCCCTTGGGTGCAGTGATGGTCACAGCCGGCAGGGGGCGCTGGTGGCGCTGGGTGGGCAGGGCAGGTGCGATGATTCCCCCGCGGCTGCAGGGGGCGCTGTGGCGCGAGCTCCAGCAGACACGGGGCACGGCCGGGAGGGGAAGAGCTGGAGGACAGGCAGGCTTTGCTTCAGGAACGTTGTCGATCGTGGCATCCCAGCAGGACTCTTGGAAAACAGCAAACTGGGACAGTAGGATGTCTCGGCAGGCAGGGGGAGCGGGGCTGCAGCGCAGTGAAACCCAGAGCAGTGCCGATGGAGCCGTGGGGGGCAGGGCAGGGGCAGCAGCCCGGCTCCCAGCCTGGCAAGGAGAGGCTGGCTCAGGATCCCAGGCCCCCCCGAGCAGATGGGAAAATAGGTCTCAGTTCAAAGCAGGGGTTCACTCACGGCAGAAGAAACAGCTCCACGTGAAAAGGGTCCAGCGGCAGCAGAGACTCTTCTCTCCCCCAAAAAAGGCAGAGCAACTTTTCTTGTTCCCCTCCAAAGCCCAGCTTCAGCTTTCCTAGTGCTGCCTTTTATCAGCCCCTCTCCTCTGGGGCTTGGCCACAATCCTTTGTTTTTCCTTAAGTATCCAGTACTTATGCTCCCCCACCCCTGGCTTTTATCAGATCTTCTCCTTCGGGGCTTCGCCACAGTCCTTCATTTTTTTTAAGTATCCAGTACTTATGCTGTCCACACCCCTGCCCTTTATCAGCCCCTCTCCTCTAGGGCTTGGCCAAAGTTCTTTGTTTTTCTTAAGTATCCAGTACTTAACAACTCAATTGGGAAAAAATTCTATACAAAAGGAAAGAAGAAAAGAAAACCTAACCCCCAACAGTGACAGGTAGTGTTTCATTGTGGTATAAGATTGCTGACAAGTTAAGGGGATACTGTTGGCTAGATGAGTTTTAGATGAAAGATAAATATATGCCAAGTCAAAAGTTTGTCTTTACTTGCAAATAATTTCTATAACCCCCATTAAACAGCTTTTGAAAAACAATTCTTTTCTGTATCACTCTGGGCTTTATGAAGATTGTACTATGTGAGAGACTGAAATGCTAAAGTGTTAATGGCTCTCACAATTTGCCGTCTGCAAAAGAATCAGGTGCGTGTCTGAGGCCAGGTTTGCAACCCTCAACCAGAGAGTGGAAGGAGGAGAGGGGTTTTTTTGTGTGTTTGTGTGTGTTAGAATCTCTGTCCCACATAAGACAGAGGTTTAGCAACCAGCTGGGTTTTGAGCCAGATGAAGGAAAAGGCCCATTAGAGATTCTGCTATGTGGGATAATGCTTCTTATTTTGCCAATGTCCTCGCTTAAAAGGCTGGCTCAGGTGTACAACTCCTGTCCAGGACATTCACACCTAGGCCTGAAGGTATTCATTCCTTCTGATGCGTCATAACTGGCTCAACCACACTGGCATGAGAAGCAGCGGTCATGTCCTAGAAGGAATCTTAAACATCAAAAAAAACCCGCCAAAGTACCCCCAAACTCCCTCTGGGGCCTTCCACCAGCGGAATGTACATAATCCACAGCATTGCAAAAGATCCACAGTGTTACTTCAGACCTGGGCATTCCCCCCTGAGCGTGGATGTATAACAATGCACTGAACTCAAAGTTTTGTGACCCCTGACAGATCAAGACTGTGACCATCACTTCAACCAAGCAGCAATCGAGTTTCACTGCTGGATCCACAGGTGGCAATATCTATCCTCTCTACTGTCTACACTTATCCTTTTTCTTTCTTTCTTTCTTTCTCTCTTTCTCTCTCTCTCTCTTTCTCTCTTTCTCTCTCTCTCTCTTTCTCTCTTTCTCTCTCTCTCTCTTTCTCTCTTTCTCTCTCTCTCTCTTTCTCTCTTTCTCTCTCTCTCTCTTTCTCTCTTTCTCTCTCTCTCTCTTTCTCTCTTTCTCTCTCTCTCTCTTTCTCTCTTTCTCTCTCTCTCTCTTTCTCTCTTTCTCTCTCTCTCTCTTTCTCTCTTTCTCTCTCTCTTTCTCTCTTTCTTTCTTTCTTTCCTTCTTTCTTTTCCTTGTATATTTTCTTAAGTGATATGTTTATACTATTAGATTGTTATTTTAATATAGAAAAGAACCAAAAAGGCTACATCCCTCCTTTCCATTGCAACCAGTTTTTTAAAAAATGAACCCTAAATAAATACATACACATACACACACACACACACACACACACACACACACAAACACACAAACACACACACACACACTCACACATATATAAACACTGGTCATTCAGAGTCCTTTCCCTCTAATCCACCCCAAGGGATCTATTAAGAGGAGCCTCACTTACCCTCGCCTTCAGGTGCAAGTTGTAGCATACTACTAAGCGGCAAATTAAGCAATCATTCAGACAGTGTGTTTCTCTCACCAGTGAATTTATAACACCTTTAGCTAATATCCAGCAGTCCTGGAATGGATCAAGAATTTAGTAACTGGATGAATATCTGAAATTGGATATTGTAGGAAGTAAACTAAATTTGGCTAATTATCACTGAATTTACAAATATGTCATTCTTAACACTCTGGCTCAGATTTTTAAAATTATATGTTCTCAACATTGAAAAATATTTGCTTTTCTATCTGAATAAAGGTCCTAAAAGACAAGAGAAAAAAAAAATCCTGATTAAATTTAAAACACCCTTATATAGCTGAGATTCTTTAGAATGGGGGATGTTACCTGCTGTTCAAGTACCATGAGGAGTTTTACATCTTCCTAACAGATCTTCTTCTGATGTTTTAGAATTGTATCATTGAATACTCACTTTGCTCTGGTTAAAGTCAAGTCATGGACATACTACTTGACTTTTGATTGGTTCACTGAAGTGTTGGCTGGTTTAAGGGTGCAATTCAAATTTTCACGTCTGGAAAGGAAAGCATTTATACAAAAGTCTTCTATAAAATAAAGAGAAAAGCTGTATCAACTGCTAGAGAGGTAGACAGGGCTTATAACCTTTCCCATGAGCCAGTCATTATTTACAGTTTGCCATGGGGTACATTTGGCAAAGCTCCCTAGGTCTCCTTTTTTGTGTTTTAGTGCATACAAGCAGCCTTTTAATGGATTCTTCCAAAGTCACTGTAACACGGCTTTAGCTATAAGGTAAAAAGCAATCATGCATGGACAACACAATGGATTAATCATTAGAACTCTGTATCATGCTATAGAAGTTATCTTCCTTATTGCTCTGCATTATAAACATAAGTATAGTCAGATCACTGTTCATAATGTGACACTTTAATATTTTCAAGATTCCTTTGGAAAATCTATTCAATTATTTCCAATGGCAAGTAGGAATGAAGTGCTAGTGTTAGTACGTTAAACTAATAGTTAAAAAAAACCCCAAAAACCAAAAACACACAGGTATTAAGATGCTACACTAACCATACATGGCTGGTTTTGAGTTTTTCTTACGAATGTGGTGTTTCACTAAAAATGTCTTAACATGGAAAAAACTCCAAAACCCTTCATGATGAATTTTCTTTCTTAGATTCTCAACCACAAATGGAGGGATTCAACCAACATAATTTTTCTGCATAGCTAGTACATTATATTATGCATGCAGAAAGAGAAGCACTCCTGCAGAATCACTGACTCTTGATATTCTAGAACTTTCTTTAAGACAATATTCTAGTCACTGCCTATGGAGAGAGTGCAGAGACTCTCACTGAAGTTACTGTCTCATCTAATTTTAGATTTCTGTAGTTCTCTATGTGAGCTAGTCACATATCTAGTGGTGATCCTGTGAATTCAAACACTTAGGGAGACACTTAAATCTAGGTGTCATGACCTGGAACTGAATTCTAGCAAGAGATCATACTTACATTGCTAAACCACATGCAATTAGGGAGAGAGCATAATAAGACATCAAAAATGAAAGAGAGAACAGAGAATCAGTCTGCAGCTTCCTCATTAATTACCACATTATGTGCAGGTTTGAACTTTAGTAGTTCAGAGTTTCTCTCTTACTAAGAGAAGTGTCTCTCAAAAAGAGAGGACTCATAAGAAAACTTCTGGTGATATTCTGGAAGGATTGGACTTGGCTGTATGCTGTTCAATTTATTTATCAAATTTTTGACAGTAAACTTAAAATCACTACTAATATAAACATGTCTTGTGATCATGGCAGCAGAATAATTTAGAATCTTTTTGGTTGAATGAATGAATGCAGCGTATAAAAAAAGCAAACACTGAAATGTTGCAAGGTATAGCTAGATTGTATTTAGAAACCAGAAAAGAAGTTAAGGATACCAGATTATCATATCTGGAAACTGGTGACTCTAGTGAAAAGTGTAATCTCAATTCCCAACATGGCGCTGTGATAGAAGAGAAAAGGCAGACATTTAAGCAATAGAAAGAGGTTTAAAAGGGAAGAGGTATAAAAGTGATTTTATCTGACTGCAGTATTTTTCTGATGCTGGAAGACTGTGTGAATCTCTATTATTCTCAATTTAAATGTAAATTTAAAAAATGAAGAAGAATCAAATATTTCATAAAAAGTGTTTAAAATCTGGATACCCTTGAGACTTAAATAGATTATTTTTACAATGTATCAAAAAGAAGGTGGATTTATAATTCTTTTACATTTTTTTGTGAGTGTCTTCATGGATGGAAAACGTCAGTTACTATATTTGTAAAGCCATAATAAGAACCAGTGACTGGATCGTGAAAGCAGACATATTTGAATTGGAAAATTAAATTATCCTCTTTAATTGAAAAGGTAATTAAGCTCTGGAATGAACTCTCAAATGAATTGGAAGAGTATCCATCTCTTAGTACCTCTGGTTTGAGAATGAGTGACATACAGAATGATATGCTTTACTCAAGTGCAAGTTATGCTGTAATTAGGACATAAATCATCAGGCTCGATACAAATATAACTGGGTGAAATGCAGCACTAGACAAAAATAAGAGGTCACAATAGTTATCTAGTTGTTTCTCCTGGACTTAATTTCTAAGAAATTGTTAGATATTGTAATGGGTCAGATTCTCAGCTGTCAAAAATTGGAAAGAGAGCTCCTGATTTGAGCTGTTTCTAGAATAGAATACTCTTAAAATAATTTTTTTCTCTTGTTAAATACACTGAGTACCTTACTACAGCTACCACTGATAAACAGTTCACTGGAAATCTCTTCAGGTTTTGACTGTAATGACAATTTTTTTTCAGATCATGTGCTGATGCAGCCTTTGGTTTTGCTTTCAGTTATTGAAACAAGGAATATGATACATTTGCAGCATACTTACACTTAAGTAGCATTGACATGTCATGAAGACTCTGCCTCAAATCTACTTGTTTCTATCTTTCTCTAAAATACCTTATTGAATAGAACCTGCCTGACTAAATGTATTTAACATTAGTCACTAAAATTAGAGGAAATGAAAATGAATGGGACTGTCCTTAAATCAAATGATGTCAGCTCTAGTCACTCTGAAATTTTTCACATGATGCTTGTAACTGTGCCCATATCCCTAACTTTTTTTAAAAAATTAAGTTCATAGGAGACAAACTTGAAAGTCAAGGGTCTCTGTCTTATTTCAGTAACAGAGTTAAATTAATGTTGCATAAGAAGGAATGTTGGCTTTATAGCCAGACCAGGAACCTAGTGAGTTTAGTGGGTTTTAGTTAATGTCTCATTCACACTGTGGTCTTGGCATCTAATCATAATGCTGTAGAGAAGCAAGAGTTTGGTTCCAGTGGTATAGATTGGTTAAAGAAAGTTTGATCTAAAAGAAGAAATTATGTATTCAATTTATTAATGAAGGATCTGTCCCAACCCTGAGGTGTTGATTGAACATTTTAAAGATTAAATTACTGTTTCATAATCTGCAGAATTGTGCAGAGCCTGGCAGAGTCTAATGGAAGCTCTGTTCATTGTAGGGACTCTAGAGGGTCATGTCCCTCCAGCAAAGGAAAATACACGAAAACTAAAGGAGGACTGAACTCCTTCTCTGTGACAATGAAAATCATATTCTTGTCATCCAGCATACTCACTTTATATTGAGCTCAAATTCAGGTCTGTTCTCAAATATAGACTTACTTCCCATTTGCCTTAGACACAAATTTGATAATAGCCAGTTTGGGTTTTCAGTGTCTTTTAGCATGGAATCGAGATACTGTCTTTTTACAGTGGGGGTAAACCTCATATTTGACGCTCATTTAAGCAACCACCTGCATCCATTGCCCTTCCAAGAAGGCTGCCGGTGTTGCCTGTGGTAAGAACAGTAGGAATCTGAAGGCTTCCTGAGTGGAATACTTCAGGCTGGGGTGAACCTGGCAGCTGAAAGGGGTGGCAACCTATGGGAGGCACTTGATATGTTGGATTGTTAGGGAATGCAACACATGTTGGGTCTACTATAGGGGGAATATCACACAACTGATGTCTTCTTTTAAAGTAGTATAAAGAGTGCTCTGATGTATTTATATGTCAGGAGAGAACTAGATGAAAAAACAATCATACTAATTTCTCCTAAATCAAAGCAAATCAACATTGTAACATCTAAATCTACATTGAAATGCATTTTGAGAGAATCCAAAACCAAAACCACTTTCTGTTCTTCCCAGATGTTTTGGGAGAAAGATGTTTGTAGAGTTTCATACAGTCTTTAAGGAAGAACCAAGTTCCATTTACCTTGGCGAAACTTTCAAAAATTATGTATTTGCCTGATGTTAAAGTGAAATGTGTGAGGTATAAGCAAATTAAAGCTGAATGATGATTCTGGAGAAAATCTCACTTCAATTGAAATTATATACTTTGTCAGAATTCTGACTATGATCACTGCTTTTATAAGAATAATTGATGGACTACATAAAAGAAATTGTTGACCTTATTCCAGTTTCTATGTAACATACACAAAAAACTCTGTCAAGCTGTCATCCATGTAAGCACTTTCAAAGATAAGGTCAAGAGCTGAAAGTGCAGTGGCATTGAATTACCCAAAGCAAATATAAATAGGCATGTGCTCAGACAAGTGGCAAAGAATTTTATACAGCAACTTGCCTGAAGCAAAAAAGTATCCCAGGAAAACTAGTCTTCCATATCTCAATTAAGAGCAGTGAAAAATTTTTATCTAGTCTGGAATAGTGGTGGAATTGGATGCTGTTTTCTTAGCAAAGGTTTATGTTACTGTCAGCAAGATAGAAGTGTTACACTTCTGTCATTTTCTTCAAAGAAAACTGGTCTTTTAAACTATTTTTGAAACACAAGTTGTGGGTTAAAAACAATAAAAATTATAGGGAAGAAGTTCTTGGCCGCTGCTGAGAAGGGCCCTAAACAAATCAGGTAACTAGAAATAAGATATATTTCTATAGTTAACATTATTGGTGAGACAACAAACTTTCAAAGTCAGTTGAGAAGAATGTTACATGAATGTAAGCACTGTATGTTGTGTGTAGTCAGCAAAGAAACTGAATAATGAAATATTCTGTAAAAATAATTTGAATGATAACCCTCAGATGGGCTAAGGAAGCAGGTGACACAAATGCTCAGAGCCCAATTTTCACCTTAGGAGTAATTGTTACTTTTCAGTGTTTTGTTGTTTTTATTCCAGTTGGTCTCTGAAAAACAAAACAAAACAAAACAAAACAACCCCAACCCTCCCCCCCCCAAAAAAAAAATCACCTTAGAGTTTTAAAAACAAGAACAATATTATTTTTGGAAAAGAAACTTAAATTATCATATCAACTGTAACTTATATATAAATCAGAATAATTCCATTCTGCTTATATCTGAAATAGGAAACTGTGAAAGTCTCTGTTTTGACCTTATCAAAGTTATTCCTTTCCCTCAAGTGTTTTACTGCTATAAAAATTTATTAAAATTGACATATTCTTGCAGAATATGTAGATTTTGACAAAACTGGCTTTTTTCTAGATGAAAGGAAAGGTCACAGGATGATTTTTTACAGTGCTAGTGAGGAGTACTGTGCCTTGTAAACAATGCATGTATCTTCAGGTACTCAATGCCGTACGATTACATGGAATCCTGGATACAACAAAGTGCTTCCTGCTGTAAGCAAAAATCAGGTTCATGAGCACCTGAGGAACCTGAATGTACATAAGTCTGTTTGACATTGCAAGATGCACCCTGGAATCCTGAGGGAACTGGCTGTACGTAGTTGCCAAATCACTCTCCATGATATTTGAAAAGCCATGTCGGTCAGGTACAGCCCCTGCTGAGAAGGGGCTGGTGGATGCTGGTAGATGGGGTGCTGGTCAGTGAGAGGCTGGATGTGACCCAGCAATGTGCACTTGCAGCCCAAAAAGGCAATTGTGTCCTGAGCTGCCTCAAAAGCAGCATGGCCAGAAAGGCAAGGATAGGGATTCCATCCCTCTGCTCTGCTCTGGTGACACCCCAGCTGCAGGGCTGCATCCAGCGCTCAGGTCACCAGCACAGGAAGGACATCGACCTGTTGGACCAAGTCCAGAGGAGGCCACCAAGATATTCAAAAGGATGGAGAACTCTACTGTGAGGAAAGGTTGAGAGAATTGGGATTGTTTGGCCTGGAGAAAGGAAGGCTTAAGGGTGACCTAATTGCAGCCTTCCAGTACCTGAAGGAAGTTTATAGGAAAGATGGAGAGAGCCTTTATCCAGGACAACAAGGAATGGCTTCAAACTGAAGGAGAGTAGGTTTAAATTATGTATAAGGAAGAGATTCTTTACTGTTGTGATGGAAAGGCACTGGAACATATTTCCCAAAGAAGCTGTGGATGTCCCATCCTGTTCAAGTCCAGGTTGGATAGGGCTTTGAGCAACCTGGTCTAGGAAGTTGTCCCTGCCCACAGCAGGGGGATAGGAACTATATTGTTTTTAAGATCTCTTCCAACCCAAGCCATTCTGTGATCCTATGATCTAAAACGATCCTAGTATCCTTGGATGCTGCGTTCCCTACTCATTTGGAGGCAGGACAGAGGGCAATGTAGCCACAGCTTTATGTTTTTAATCCATTCTTTCCACATTTCCACCTTTCTTGCTGCAACTGTTGATACTAATGTGACTCAGATGCTTAATTCTCAATCTTTGCCTTTCTTTCAAAGGAAAGGCACTAACATCTTGGGAGTTTTATTCTATAAAACCTTACAGTTGGAAAACTTTGCCTTCCTAATTTGGACTGGAGAACATATTTACCCAACTCTGTCCAGCCACATGGAGTCACCTAACTTTTGCGTACAGCCACACTATTTTTTTCACATGATGGGCATCAACCTCATTGCAATAAAATATTTCTTTTTTCTTTTTCACTTATTATTAAATGAAATTTGAATGCTTAAAATCACTTATACACTTAGCTCTCCCCCAATCCCTCTTTCAAATCAAACTCAGTTGACAATGAGTTGTTTTCTTATGTATTATTGCTAAAAATATCAGAAAGCATAGGACCCAAAACCAGTTCCTGAAAAATGTGAGTACATACATGAAATATTGGTTCACAATTGCATTTTGTCATGTATTATAATAACTATCACAGATTTAATATACTTAAGTTTTGTATTGACTTATATGTTGTGTGGTGTGGGACTAAGTAATCTTGCAGAAATACCTAAACATATTACCAAAATACTGTGACATTTATGATTTATTTTGCTTTTCAAAATGGGTTGCCTTTAATAACTGAACAGATAGTTTCCATTTTGAGCATGTAACTCATGTTTCTTGTTTAAATATATTGTTCTATTATCCAAACGAAATAAAATAAAGAATTTCCCATCAGGACAAAACACACCCTCAGGAGGCTTTTGAGTCTTCATTCTTAATGCCAAAATAAATGCCAAAATATGTTGTGGACCCAGACTGCCTAAATTTTTGTAACAGAATCACTCCCATTTACCACCTCCCTACTCACAGTGAGAGGACACACTGAACTAAATAAATCTAGAGTGATACACTGGCAATGAAAATTGGTGAATAATTGCAGAGCACTGATGTTATTATCTCTTATACAATACTAGCAATAGCTTTCAGCTTCACAGCATTTTTTCTGAGCAAAAGGTTTTGTGTTTTCCAGAAGGTGGTATAAGTTTTTTTGAGATATGTCTCATCATTCACTGCTCTAGGGAGAAAACTATAGCATTCTAAAATCTGACTAGTATCTCTGTAGCCTTTATCGTATTAGTCCTGTTGAATAATTTCTCTAACATTTTGCCAAGGAAATAATTATCATTTGATATCTCATTTGAGAGTAATGGAAAGGAAGTAAGTATTTTAGTATTTTAAAAGTATTTGGGTAACCAAATAGTATTTTAAAAACTGGGTAGATTTTGGGAAGTATTGGGTAACCAGTAGGAGATGATGACAGGGATGACACTGGTCTCTAACAGTACTTACAAATAATTAAAATAATACTTTTTAATAGCACTTTTTCCCTTATGGATATATTCTCACATTCTTTCCAATATCACACATAAAGAACTATTTTCATTTTGTTCTGAAAATAATTTAATATTTGTAAAGGGTCACAGAGCTCCAGACAAACCAGATAAACTAAATAAAGGATTGGCCACCCTTTCAGCAACCTACAGGATGCAAAGGGTTTTCAGGAAGAACAAAAATACTATCAAACATTTTTCTTAGATCAGGATGTTCACTTGGCAGAAATCTGTGCAATTTTTCCCACAGACTTCTGAAAGTTCTTATCTGAGAAGTTTTCCTTCTTACTATATTTGGCGGAAATTTTGCATGCCTAATTAACTGACCTATTGTGTCACTGAACTGCATTTGGAAAAGATTACATTAGTTGACACTTTTTCATTCTGATCACTCATTTTCTACAACCTGTGGTTTTCTTGTTGTTTTAAATGTTGAAAAAGTTATTCTTGAGTAGTGTTACCTTGATCAGCTCTGCAAATGAGATTCTCCGATCTCAGATATTTGTGCCTTACTCTGCAGGTCGTGTGTGGAATTAGTCCAAACATGGACATGCACAGGAGGCACAAAGCACTTCTGAGGAGTGACATCAAACCAAGTTAACAGCTGTTTTTTATATACGTATATTCAGTATCTTTTCTTCTGGGTATTGTTTGTACAAATATATCAAGTACTAACCTGTACAGGAATACCACCCCAGTATTTCTTCACTCATAAGCCTCTATGATTCATGGCACCTACAAAAAGAAGCTAAGGAATCATAAATTTCTAGCTGGGATTTGAGCCAAGGCAAAAACAGAAGGCTTAGCTGATGAAAATAAGAATTTAGGATTCTTGTCCTACAATAATTAATTATGAGTTTATTTTAGTTCAGCAGGCAGTGGATCAGGACATGTCAGACAGAAGAGAATTATTTTAACTCTGCCAGTCAATGACAGAATCTTAATAAGGAGTTTTCACAATAAAGAAAAAGCTTTGATTATCATTCAAGAGAAAAGCATCACAGACCAAGAATTTTTTGCCTGTTATCTTCCCCATTCCAACTTCTAGCAGGAAAGCATTGTATTTTGTTATAAAGAAATTCGTGGCTTAATTTACTTTAAATCAGTCACTTTTACTGCCTTCAGACTTACTATGGATGAAGACAAAACAGAAAAAACAGAGAAAAATGACTGATGAAAGTAATGAAGTTTATCTTATAAATCTCTGTCCTAAGTTAGATTTTCTGAAAATATGTGAGCTCTGGACTAAAACTTGTACTATGTGTGGAATGCTCGTAAACATGTTTTGTGGTGTGTATTCTGTATTTTCCACTAAGAACGCTGGAAGTGTTCAAGGCCATGTTGGATTAGATTTTGAGCAGCCTGTTCCAGTGAAAATTGTTCTCTGCCCATGGCAGGGGGGTTGGAACAGGATGACCTTTGAGGTGCCTTCCAAACCAAACCATTCTATGACATCAACAACCAAATTCAGATAAACTGTCATATAATTTCAGATCATAATATTTCTAGTTAATCAAAATTGCCCATATTGCAGAATATACATCCTTGAAATATATCTGACTAGATAGTAACAGAATTGGGCTTAGATCAGTGCCATGTGTCTGGTTTATGGACCAGATGCTAAGACAATATGACAGGGAAGTAAACATATCTGTCAAAAATTATAAAGCCTTTTCTGTGCTATTGATATTTTCTTCAATATGTTTTGAAAATAAAATAGTTTGTAATGGTGACGCTAGAAAGCACTCCTTTCATTCTCAAAAAAGGCATGCAGAAAAGATAGGCAAAAACTTTACTAGTGTTCTTGGCAACCCACCATGCCACATGTATTCTGAAGCAGATTTAATTTAAATTAAACAGAAATAAAAATTATTTACCATTGCACCCTAATGACTGTAATTTTCACACTGTTACTTACAGACACAGTATGTTGCACCTTGTAATAATATCTTTCCTGTTTTTCTGTCTAGGGAAAAAGTCTTGCTGCACACATTTTTAATCACTAGACAGAAAACTCTGGACTCCACTGGAAAGGGTAATACAAAAGTAAAACAGAAAAATCAATTTTTTCTGTTATGATGGAATTGATATATTTTCAACTGGCTCATCCACCAATATTACATTTAACAAAATGATATTACCCTGTGTTCTCTTATCCAAGGGTACTTAATTCCACCAGGATATCTGTATTAAGCATTTAACTCACCAAATAGCTATTATCCTGCTCTGTTAGTTTTGAAGCCAAAATATCTCCATTATAACTGCAAGTAGCTAAACTCTTCAGTGCCAGATGGTTTACAAATTGCTCTCATAACAGACTAATGGATGTCATCATGCTCACAATTTGTTAATATTATAAATCCCCCTCCTCCTGTGAACTTAGTATGACAGAGTTCTCTAATTTAATCTCCAACTTAGCAATCGATATTTATTAAAACCTAGTATCAAATAAAAATGTAATAATTAGCAGACTATTAACATTTCTGCATTGTCAGCAAATAAATACCAAACTTGAGAGTCAGTGGAGGAATCAGCTGGAAACACGTGCAGTAAAAATCAGACTGGCTTTGCAAGGGCAATTTTAGAGCATGTTAGGTGAATAACTCCAATGTGGCTTTGTTTAGCTTCTCACCAAACACTTTTGTTTGCCACATAGCAGCATTCAACTATTCATGCCAAATGAACAAAAATAAATCACAGCCTACCCTATGCCATGAAAAGTTCCTCCCTGAAAAAGATTTATCACTTAGTCTTCATGTTCTTGTACATTACAATTTCAGTAAATTACTTGAGGGAATTTCAAGACTAATGCATGATAACAGCACAAGTTTTATCTTTAAGAAACAGCTAAATGTAATTTTGTGTCATCTTCTATTTGACTGGAAAAACTCAACTAAGAAGACTTCAAAGTAGTTAAAGATTTTTCTGGGTTTAAAAGTTTATTCCAAAATGCTAAGGTATTATGGCTGCAAATGGTTTTCACACAGTCAGATGGGTAAATGATACACCTTCAATATTCTCAGTTAGCATTTATATATCTGCCTGTTTTGAATAAAAAAGAGAAAAAACACTCTATTGCATTCTCATAAAATAACTGAAGTAAAGACAGGAAATGATGGGAATTTTTCCCTATCAGCATGTCTGGGAACAGAACATTTATTATTTTGCTCCCAAATAGAAGTGGCCCTTTGATAAAACATATTTTCTCCATCTAACTCAGGTGCACTATGTTAACTCAGCTCTTCCTTCCAGGAAAGAGAGGGTCTTAGGTTGTAAGGGGAAGTTAATTTGATTCATTTCAGAATCTAGGTGTCTTCTCTCTTCCCAGTACTGCATGTGTGACCACGGTCCATGGTTAGCCTTCTCAACCACCTTGATCCTTTGGCTCTACACTTGTCTCCTCCCACATACATAGTCCACAAGTACATATTTTTTGCCCTTTTGTCACAGTTTTGCAACATCTATTACCTAATTTGTCATTTTTAATGTGATTATGAAAGTAATCTTGGCTTTATAATGTCATTAATGATACAGCTAGTTTGGATTTTATTCCTTTAAAGGGTCTTAATACTTCCCTTTGAACTGGATAGCTTGACTTCAATTCTTTCTCCTCTTTAATCACCTGAGAAATCCAGCCTTTCCCCATGGCACTCTCTGTAACTTTTGACAGCTATTCACTTTCTTTTTTATTACATGAAATTTATTCTGTTTTCATTCACTACTTACATTCTGTTCAGTTAGCTAAAGCTCAGACCAGGGCCCAGTCCTTTGTTTGAATACAGAAATCTGAAAGGATAAGAGAGCTCCTATGTAATAGTCACAGTTTTAGAATTTTGGCATAGGACTTTTGTCTGTCTGTAGATAACATTTTCTATTCCCTGCTTAAATTCTTTTCATTACTCTGCAGTGACTTTTAGCAACTTGGCATCTGATGTATCTATCTCATATACATAGTTTCCTGTGACTGTAATTTTTAATTCTGAAACATTTTTTGTTAAATACTGTTGTGATTGGTGAAATAATTCTGTCCACATTTGTGTCAGCTCTTTATCTAATGACTCTTAAAAAGATAATACATAAGCAGAAAACAGATCTCTCTTCCTTTCTTTCTGGATGTGTATTCCCAAATATGTATGCAGTCAGACAACATAGTTTAGCACTTCTGTGGCCTCAAAACTGTTTATTCTAATAGTCAAATGACATTGGAAAAAAAAAGTTTTTCTACACTACATGCCTTATGGTGCATTGATTATGAAAACATTAACATCCTTGGGCAAGGAGGCCTCAGAAGTAAGGCCTGCTGTCCTTAAGGTGCTGTTACTACTGTGCTATTTAAGCAAGGTTTACTCTAGTTGCATTCTCTGTGTATTTCTGATGAAGTTCTTTATGTTCTGAAAACGAATATGTACAGATATATATTGTGAAGCATTCAGCTCAGTATACGGTTACTGATCCCAAAGATTACTGAATCACACAAAAAACCTTGTCCATAGGATCTGAAAACAGACAAGATATGAAGTTTGTCTTTCAGAGGCACCCTCTCTCATTTTACTGGGAGGGGATCAATTTCCATCATTCCAAGTCATCTAGAAAAGACCTATTTGATAAACATTGTAATGGTCAACTTAGAAGTGTTGAGAAAGGCATTTCAACTTTCCTTCAGTAATATAACACACTGAGAGAAGTTTTCCTGTGCCTGGCTTTCAGTGCTCTGTGATATGTATGTCAAAATGTGCTGCATAGTTGAAAAGCATAAAAATGAGGACTCACATGGCAATGAAATATTGAGATCAAAAGTATGCTGTAAGTCTCATTTCCTTTTAGAACTGAGTTACTTCAGAACCTCATGCATTAGCTTTGTGATTACAGAGTTCATTGGGAAAGATTCCCCAGAAAAGAGGCAAAGCTGCATTTCCCATTTTGGTGGACTATGATTTACTTT
>WEKY01011652.1:0-22964 GCA_013390045.1 Picathartes gymnocephalus
TATATGTATATGTATCTATATATATAAAATATAAGTTAGTTGTGAAAATTTGTTGCCTGTTGTTTTATGTGTATTTTATTAGTATCTTTCTGAAAACTAATTGAGTAAGAAAGTGTGAGAAAAATGTAAGAGTAGCTAAAGCAATTTTTTTTAATAGATGTATGCTAACAAACATCTAGATGCAACATTAATAAATTGTGAGACTTAAGATTTAGAAACCAAAGCATAAGCAAATGTGCAATGAGAAACATCAGTATGTTATCACTGGTTCATTGTTAAAAAACACAATTTTGGGTCTTGTATTTTTATTAGTTACTGTTGTATATTGTAAACAAATATATCCAGCATGAAAATCTAGCCTACATATAATGGGCATAGTCTTTTTCTTTCATGTCTTTCACACTGAAAAAGAAAACCACTGCATTCATTCTGAATATTCCTGACTCATGGAAAACACAGTGTTTGAAATCTACAGCACTGTCTATTCCTGTTTTTCTCCACGAATATATAAAAAATAATTGTGTGACTTGCTGTATGTATCAGCCCAAATCAGCATAATGCAGTGACCCTCCACAATACACTTCTTGCCTTGCAAACTCCGTGAAGTCGTAGGTAAATTTTTGCATGATGAGTAATGATGCTGAGGAGATCCTAAAGAAAGATAACTGAAATTGTCAGGAGAGTTATTACATGGAAAAAAACAACCAACCAACTAACCAACCCACCAAGAAACACTGAAAACAACAAAACAAAATCACTTTAAAATCACATGCCATTGATTTTTCTTTATACCAAACTAACAGGGTTAGTAGGATCATATATATGTATGCAAGCAAGAGCAGAGGTATGACACATAGAAAGTACTTTTGCCTCCTGTCTTCTAGAAACCACAACGTTAAGCTTGTTTCTGCTCCCTTTTCATTAAAGTATTTAAGAGTGCTTCATTTTAGAATTCTGTAGTGTTAGTGACTTAAAAGAAATGGGTATGTAAGTTTCTAGCTAAGTATATTTTTGGTTTGATTAGAGACAACATTTCCAGCAATTTACTGGATTAAAATTTTGAAAAATGAGATATTTACACATAAAATTTATGAGAAAAGTAAATGAAAACAAAAAAAATCTTTATAATTGTGTGTGTGTTCTTTCTTTGCCAAACAATCTTTCTGCATGTTCTGTGTTAAATGTCTCTTATTTAGGTCTTAAAATACAGTGTGGTCTGACTACAATCTTCTGAAGATGAGCATTAAAAAGAAAAATTAGAGTGGGATGAAAAGATGATAAAATTTCTGTATTGAAAGTGAATAAAGACAAGCTATAGGCAATAGCAAAAGAGCACTAAAAACCCATAGTGGAAAATGAGGCATTCTATAATTATGAAGGAATTTTATTTTTACTTTGAAATACTTTTTTCTCAGCTTTATTAACAATAATAATGATTCTTTTCACTGCCTGAGAATGAACATAGAACTTTTACAAGGATGGTCACATGGTTTTGTGAAGGTGTTCTGCTGCTTCACTGCTGCACTATTGAACTCTGTGGACCTTTTTTAACATGGGACTGAAGGTATATAAAGAACAACATTAAGGATGTATGCTCAACTAGAGAAAATAAGCCCTTGTGTTGTTTACATATTTTTGTGGATTCAAAATAAAATAAAAAAGGAAAAATTTTATTAAAATACATATTTCTTGAATTTTACATTTTCCTCTGCTTTTTGGTGAATAGACTGCGTTATTCATATTTTTAACCTGGAAGTGTTTGCTTTTAAACCAATTATAACAAAGAGTTTCAGGAGACTGCAGCTATGTCAGAATAAGTAGATGATTTAAAAGAGCTAGCATTTGCTTTTGGGACAGTTGTAGATCACAGAGTGTGCTGCATTGTTCTCATAAATTGGTATTTGCTATCAGGGGGACTGACTATATGAACTTGCTGTTCAAAATTGGAATTATTAAAATAAATTGGTTTTAAAAGTCTATATAAGTAGTTAAATGGCATCTTCCTAACCAGCTAGGTGTGAAAATTTCATATCCTAAGAAAAAAAAACCAAACAACCAGTCATGGTAGCTGAGAGTTTTTGTCCCATCCGCAAGGCCTCTCATACTCCCTCTGAGGCATGTAAATAACACAGAGACCCTTTTTTCTCTTTTTCTTTACTCTTAGATTCTCTACCTGGTTATACTGCTTGGGTCCTACATACCGTGCTGAACAGCTGAACAGCTCAGACAGCTTCCAGCTAAGCCTTGAGATCTTAGTGTCCACAAGCCCAAGGGAAAACTGAATAAAGATCTCCAAATTTGACTGCTGATGAAGAAGTGCTAAGTAGTTAATTATCAATAGAATGAATATTTTTATGCTCCAAACTATCTACTCACATTTGAGAATATTTCTCTGGCTGAATACTTGCTAGTGATGTGGCACAAAACGTCCTCCTCTTCTAACACTATAACTAGGTAACAGCTCTTTTAAGTGATGTATTCAGAACGACAGGAAGAACTATTTTCTCTCCAGAGTTTTCACTTAATTTATTATGTTGTTGTCTATTTACAGTTTTATAAAATAAAATAGACAACCATCTTAAGGTACCCACACAAATTCAATATCAAGCTAGAGCTACACTAGGCAAAATCATATGCCATGTCCACCACTGAGATGGATCTTTTAAAAGGGATTTCTCATAGGAATGTGTTTTGTGATTGCATTGCCAGTCCTTCATTGTGCTGAAATTAATGAATTTGCAGTACTGTAAATTTTGATAGAACAACAACTTCCCTAGAAAACAAATAATAAAGCACATCCCTGACTTTCATCCCAGGTACCTTTTCATTATTATGTAGTAGAGTAGATGCACTTCCTGAGAATCACAAGAGATGCACAGTTCTATCTAAAGTCACAAAACTGGAAAACCTCAGAAAATGCTAATATATTTCAGAGATTATGCTTTCTTGGCTATGGTCCCTGAACATGGTGACAGGTATAGTGCTGATGCTTCCTGTTCTCAAAAGTCTGTCAAACCCAATTAAAAACTGCATTCTGGTAATCCTTGTCTTTTTCAGTAGCAGCTTGCTGTGGAGATATTTCTCTCATTTCTACCTGCTCCAAATAATCCTTCTGTGTTTGCATTCTGTTCCTCTTCCCATATGTAGACATGGGTGTACATGAACACATTTCCTAGAACAAAGAAGACTACCTGCTTGCTCTGTCATGTGTGCCAATATTTCACTATGCTTACTTTGATATGTAAACTTGTTAGATTGATCCCATAAAACTTGTGAACATATATTTTCCCTTGCTGTTCTTCGAAAAATTACCTGTTTTTAAAATCCTTTCTGGCAATGCATTAATTTGTATGAGGCTTTTTAAAATAAGACATCTAATTTGTGAGTCTGTTTTGATGTTATTTTCCAACTGTTATGATGTTCTTTTCTGAGTTTTCCAATTCCAGAAATTGGCTCCTCTACAGGGTAATCTGGAACACCACAGAAAATCTCCCTTTCTCTATTGCCTTATGAAGGAGACTGCAGAAGGAGAGTAGGAAGCTTGGTCAATCATACAGAGCCTCAGATTAGTTACCTTTTTCAATGGGATCATTGTCTTAATTTTGCTGGAATCAGTAGAATTTGGTTATTTCAAACTATATGGAAGAATTAAAACCTCATTTAGGAAATCTGTGGAGTTCCCTATACTTCAGTGGAATGTAAATTCCGAGGTGAAAACCATAATTTCATGTTTATTTTAATTAGATCAGCAAAACATATGATCCTGAGAAAAGATTGTGACATTCTTTACTGTGACCAAGAAGAAGGCTTCTGAGTTCTTTGGCTACTAGTAAAAATTTAGTGTGTAGAATTACTTTTAAATTAATGAATAGTGCTATATAAACAGTCACCAAAGGGACAAATATCCAATACCTCCCATTTGGCTTTTTTATTATTGCATTTGGGGAAGTTCTTGGAAGGAAAAGACATTGAGAGTTAGAAAATACAAAGAAATTACTTTTAGCTCAAGAGGTTACTCGAATAGTTTGAAGCTGTGAAAGAAGGTGGTGGAACGAAAATGTATGCATATACACATGAATTTCAAGTCTTTACTTGCAGAATGAGCTGCACTGAGGCAGCTGAAGGAGTATTTGAATGAGTAATGGCAGTTAGAAATGTCTGAATTTTGCTATAAATTTAACACTAATGTTTATGGTGTGAAATGTTTCTACAGAGGCATTTAATAGATCTAGTCCTTTGCCTTGAAATTCAACACTTCAGTATAAAACTCTTAATATACCAAGTTATGGTATTGCATAACTGTAGAAAAGATAACCAAATACACTTACGGAAAAAATGATAATTCAGAGTGGAAACTGTAGGAAGGTAGAACTAGATTCTCTCTGTTAATGTGACTTGCCTACAATTCTGTGTGTTTTGTGGATAACACAGAGAATGTTAACAGTGGGAAATCATAAGTACATGCATATTCCACACTTAGCTTATACTTGTTCTCAATCTACATTTTTAAGCACTCTGTGAGAATTTTCCTTGAAACATTAGAAAATGCCATTGAAATAGCTAATGGTAAAAAGAATGTAGACTTGTTAGAAATTGTTTATCACTTAGTAAATGGTGAAGATAGTTTTTTTTATTAGTTTGTTATCAAAACTTATGAATACAGTCAAGATCTTATCAAGAAGGGAAAAATTGAATTACAATTCATCCAGCACAGCTCTTCTTTCTATACCAATTTTATAGACACATATAAAGTTGGCAGGAAAAATCTGGAGTTTTATTCCAAACAAACTTTGGGAGATCATAATTTACTTGTGTATGATTACAACTAAGATGGGAAAGAAATTATCTGGAAAATATGAAAGGTCACTGGCAAATAATTTGTAAAAAATAGAATGTCCTGGGGAATATTACGGCCCAGTCTGCTTGGCAGATTTGGGGGCATGAAGGTTGATTTATTCTGGGCTATGCACAGAAGAAACAACCAAATTCTCAGGAGGTTCAAAAATACACTTTTACTTGCAAACTTTAGAACATTATGGTAGAATAAGGCACTTGGCAAATTTTAAAACAACACCCAAAGTAAGGCATTTCACAAACTTTAACTTAGCAAATTTATACTTTGCCAACTTTAATTTATCCAAAGAACAAGGCACTTACTGAGACATTGACTGGAATTTTTTAGCCTTTACAGTATACTTCGAGAAGAAGTTAGGAGAAGAAAGAGAGAGGAAAATGAGACAGAAAGGTATATAGTCACCACTCATGATGTAGCAATGAGATTTGACTGTTGCAATGTCAATGTCTGTCAAAGTGATGGGCACAGCCTTGATCTATCAGGGGTGGAAAAAGCCCACAAAACACAGAGTTCAGTGATTTAATATATACTCAGGTTACACTATATATTATAGAACTCTGAATCATGGGGCACTTCAGGGGTCTTTGATGGTTTATCACACCTTCTATGACATGACCACTGCCTCTTAGGTCAGCACAGTTGAGGCAACTATGCCCCATCAGAAGGGTTGAATGTCCCAATATCTCCCTCAGAGAAGAGTTATCACACTTGAGCCAGTAGTGTAAGGGCAGAAATTGGCATGATAAGAAGCATTATCCCACATTGCAGGAGCTGTTTCTTATTGGCCTCTTCCCTTCTTTGGGCCAAAACCCAGCTTGTAGACCTGGTGGTGGGTGTGCAGCCCCTGTGCACCTGGGCTGTGACCTTGAATTCCATCAGCCAAGCACCTGCTACTTTGGCAAATGGCCGATTCTTTGAGGCCTTGACCATCAACGTTTTAGTCACTCACAGTGATAAGAGAAACAAACAGATGTAGTGCCAACCGGGTGAGGAAAGTTTGGTACAAGTGTACAATGAGCTTTAAATTTTAATTCAAAATACTTCATATACTTCAAAAATAATTTAGGGTTTTAATTCTATGTACTGTATTATTTCCTAGATATACCATAACTTGAAATCAAATTATTTCATATTTCTGAGAAAACCTGGATTCAATAAAGACTAAACCCCACCCCACAAAGAAACCAAACCAGTTCTGATCAGCTGAGTAAAATGTTGTTGGACCTTCTTGCTTAAAGTAAAAGAAAAACCCAACATCCCAAACCTGAACCTCTTTTTATGGATATAGTGTCTGCTCTTTTTACTCTTGTTGGGAATTACTGCTCATAAGAACCTTGTGAAGCAGCAGAAGCTATTTCTATTTGTAGTCATCAGTAAAATTTAACGTAAATTCAAGATTTACCTGTTAACGTTCTTGTGTTACCACACAAAAGAAAAAAAAGCATAAAGCTGGAAGCATGAATTTCCATATGTGTTGAGTTTTTGGAAGAGATGGTTGTTAGAACTAAATTATGCTAAATTTACATAGCTTTATTACGCTATTGACATAAGCAGAAACTTGAGAAAAAAAATGGATGCAAATTTCTAAGAGGCTTTCTGGATTACATGAAAAGATTCATCAGATGCCTTTATTATATATCAGAGACAGTTGTCCAGGCTTCCATTAGACATAAGGATGTGGTTCCTATTATCCAAGAGAAGATATTTAAGTTACATCTTACAGTGTGAGAAATGTTACCTTAAGAAGCCTTTTGATCTCCACAGCAGATGTACAAGTCTAAGGTGAATGAGACGAATTCCATCAAATTTATCACCAACATCAAAAGTCTATCATGGTGCAGCCTATTTCATATATGTATGATTTGATTTGATTACATGCCAAGATGTGTGAAAGAATCACTTTCTACGGGAGAAGGTAGGAATTCTTTTTAAACTTAAGGTTGAAGAATAATTCAAATCTTTAAGGAAACTATTTTTTTCTATGTTGTCAAGAAGTTTATGTTATTATAAATTATGGCCAGAGAATCTTGATCATTAAAAATTGGCACCACTAACCATTACCATGGTTATGGAATTTTCAGTATTGTACCTTGTGCACGGATTGAGTATTGGTGGAAATAGTATGAACAATCATGTTTGAATGTCTAATTTGCCAGCAATGACTATTGCACTATCACAGACTAAACAAATTTCTTGACCTGAATGTTTTTACTTTTTTCACAAGGGCAAGCTCAAACAATACCATATGATGTCAGCTCAGGTATAAAAATTAAGGGAGGGAGGAAGGATAGGCGATGGTTGTTGTTTTATAATGTTTGCCTTCTGGAGCAACTCTTCCATGTGCTGAAGCCTTACTTCCCAGAAGTGGATAATCTTCACTCACTGACGAGAAGTAGAGATTAAACTTCTTTTTCTTTTTGTTTATGCATGTACAAGCTTTGGGGGTTTGTGCCTTTTACTTTCTTTTTTTTTTTTTTTTTTTCTTTTTTTTTCTTTTTTGCTTCTCTCAACTTACCTGTTGTTTTCCATCTTATTTTCTCTCCCCGTCCTGCTGTGGAGGGGAGTGATAGAGTGTCTTGGTGAGCACCTGCATCCAGTCAAGGTCAACCCACTAGAGAGAGCAAATATAAAGACTTGAAAAAGCATCACTGGTAATCATGGTTTAGCAGAAATTATGGGTGAGGAGATTAAAGAAGCAGATGAACCACTTTTACAACTTTTTTTTTTGGTAAGGGATATTATAGTAAAAAGAGAGTTCGGGTTAAGCAGTAACTGGCAATCTAAACATAGGAAGAAAGGAGGAAATTATATGAGGTTATTATCCTTTGCTTATTTTCAGCAGAAATGATTGATAAAACTAATGGTCTCTTCACAAATAGAAAGGTATTTTCAGTTTACCCTGATAAATTTTAGAAGTTTGAATGTGAATTCATTAGATCTTTTAAGAGGCCTAGCTTTCCCAGTCACAAGTCCTGAAAAAAGACTGAGTATAAAGAGGGAAATTGATATAAAGTGAGATAACACCATCATAAACATGGGAGAAAACAGTTGCAGATTCCACATCACGTAACTAGACCTGACTCTCAGGTTAAATTAAGTATTATCAAGTATTCCGTTGTGGATCAGTATCCAGACCTCAGGAAAACGCTTGCCAAATGCCATTGAGAAAAGCCTTGTTCAATTTATCTTACTGATTTGTTGCGGCGCGGGCTGCCTGGCACCTAAACCTTCCCGCAAGTGCCCCCATGGGGGAAGGCACTCCGGCCGGGCGGAGGGGGCTCCCCACACTCACACGCGCAGCCCGTGGAAATAAGGCCACGGGGGCAGGAGGGGTTCTTCAGGGGTTCCCAGCAGGGTTTATTAGTGGCGGAGGTCGACGCCTACACAGCGGCAGACCTCAACGCCCATCCACACACTGGAAGGGGCAGGGACAAAGAACCCCGAGGGTGGAGAGTCCCAGGGTTTTATCCCTGGAGGGCAAGGGGTGGGGAGAGCATCAGGGCCAATGATCTGAGGGCTCAGAGGCGGTACACAGGAGGGGCCAGGGTGTGTGGGCCAATAGGGGGATAGGGAAGGAGTGGCTAAGGAACAGGGATCAACAGGCCATTGACCAATGGGGTCACAGAACTTGGAACTTGGCCATATAAGGCAAACAAGGGGTAATTGATATCTGGGTCCTTGGTCTTTCCATGGGAGAAGCTGGAACCTAGGGAGCGCCCTTCCAGGGCATCCACACTGATTGGCTTTTAAGAAAGATCAGCATTAAAAGTGTGTCTCAGGAAATCCTCTAGCTCTTCTACTGTGTTATTTCTCACATGATTTTTATGACAGCGCTTACAGCAAATATGTCACATGAGAAACCTTTATGAAAGGTTCTGGCACAGAGTACATTTGGAGACAAAAGTGTTTAGGGCCTCTGAGAAAAATCTTACTGGTTGGAAATAAACCCTTTGGCACAAGAATAGAGCTCTTCCCAAGCTAACAGCACTCTGGGAGGGGTCTCTTCTACCCCTTTACATTCTATACTTAAAATCTCCCTAGAGAAATTACACAAATTAAATTCTGTGGGACAATATTTTTCATTTTTCAAAAAGTAGCAATAAAAGCCTCTCTGGACCTTTTGACCTTAGGAATAAAAATCTGAAGTAAGTTTTCTTACCAGGTAAACTGCAGTAAGGCTCAATATTTATACCTCTACTTACAGGTCAGCATAAAGTTCATGCTGATTTTGGCATTGCTGCATATGGTGCCTTGCTGCCACATTGCATTTTGAATTTGTCATTATTTATATTTGTCATTATATTTTAATAACAAAGTAGAATTCAAAAGTTGGGAAATAAGTAAAGCAAGACATGATATTAAAACTATTGGTTTAGGAATGTAGATTGCTTTATTTTATTTCTTTTATTATTCTGGAAAGCAGCTCTGAAGAGAAAAACGTGGGGGTCCTGGTGGACAACAAGCTGTCCATGAGCTAGCAGTGTGTCCTGGTGTCCAAGAAGGCCAATGATTTCCTGGGAAGCATTAGGAAGAGCAGTGCCAGTCGGTCAAGGGGTGAGATCCTGCCTTTCTACTCAGCCTTAGCAAGGCTGCACCTGGAGTGCTGTGTCCAGTTTTGGGCTCCTCGGGGCAAGAGAGACATGGAGATCCTTGTGCAGGTCCAGGGGAAGACAACAAAGACTAGGGGATTGGAGCATGTCTCTTATGAGGAAAGGCTGAGAGAGCAGGGCCTGCTCAGCCTTGAGAAGAGCTGACTGAGAGGGGAACTCATCAATGTCTATATCTGAAGGGAGGGTGTCAAGAGAATGGAGCCAGGCTCTACTCATCTGTGCCAAGGAGACCACGGGCAGAAACTGAAATACAGGAAGTTCCAACTGAACATGAGGAAGACCTTTGCTATGTGGTTGACTGAACACTAGAACAGATTGCCCAGAGAGGTTGTGGGGTCTTACTCTCTAGAGATATTCAAAAGCTGCCTGGACACAAACCTAGTAACAAGCTCTAGGGTGACTCTTTAAGTAGGGAGGTTGGACTGTATGACCTTCAGGGGTCCCTTCCAACCTTACCCATGCTGTGATTCTGTGATTTTCATATTCTTAAAAATGGTGCATAGATAGCTCATGAAGAATCACAGAATAAAAGTCACACTATATTTTGACAGTTTTCTTTCTTTTTAACCAAATTGGTAATAGTTTCTCATAGCTCTGGGACTTTTATGAAGTATTTTTGAGATACAGGACTTGAAGGCATATTTGAAATTATTTTTCTCTAACAAGTATCACAATTTGTTGAAAACTGCAGATGTTTCCAGAAAAATTCTTTGGGTTGTTTTGGACAAGCAGTGAGTCACAGGCAGAATTCTGAGCTGCAGCAGTTCACAGAAATAAAATACTTGAAGGACAAGACCACTAATTTCTGTGTTCCTACTGTTTTTTTGTTTTTCTTACTGTGTATTAAAGAGCCTTTGGGGCTTTGAATGTTTGAAGGATTCTTGGGTCTGGAACTTCATGCATTTTCATCTATTTGTTCGTTAATAATCTACCACTTTTGAAATACTTTGCAATAGAATGAAGAAGTAAATCTGTTAGTATCTAAATTAATATAGACAATAATATGATTTTCAAGAAAAAGATTAGAGAAACAAGCAAATACTTTAGCTCTGGAAAAAGAAATAATGTAATTATTTAAGAAAAAGGAATAATTTGGGTTTTCTGCATTTGAATCTTTTTTTTTTTTTTTTTGTTTTTTTTTGTTTGGTTGTTTGGGAGGTTTCTTTGGATGATTTTCTTGTTTCATTCACTCACTTGTTTTTGTTTGTTTTGTTTTGTTTGATTTTTGCCATGTTTGCAGGTAATTTAGAAGAATCCTTATTTTGTCCTGATTTTTTTCCAGTGTCTTCATTCACTACCCGATCTATAAACAAGAGAGAAAAGAGAATTGAGGAAAAGAACAGTCACTGCTAACGCATGGTCTTGTCTCCCGTATCTTTTCTGATTTACTACTGCCTTCAATGAAAGGTGGGGATACACATTAAGCCCAAAGAGAGTTTCAATAGGAAAGCAATTATCCATCTATTTTAAAAACTGAACCAGGTCCAGCTATCCTAATAGCTTCATAATATTGTGCTATGTTTTATGAGGCAGAAAGAAGTGCTGCTATTGGCAAGATCCACCTAAAGCTGAATTATTTGAAAAACAAGAGAAATATTTGGTTTTTCTTTTAAGATATTGGCTAAAGAGGAGAAACATGACTTAAATTTTAGGCTAAACTTAGTTCAGAATTTGGTATATAATTTTGCTTGATTTAGTTCTTCTTTTATAGTCTGTGAAATGTAAATGTGAATGCAATAGAATCTAAATCTAAAATTGTCTCTGAGTATGAAAGTTCCAGTGGATTCTGTGAAAAAGTTATGCAAGGAGATATTTTATATTGATTGAATGTGTCTGATTCTGAAAACTATGCATCCTGTTCTCTTTAACACGCCAGTATTAAGCTCTTCGTAACATGCACTAGAGGTTTCTCCTTACTAATCAATGTTTTTTGTGGTTTTTTTTTTTGTTTTCAGTTAACCTGACATAATGTCTGTTCTAAAAGCTTTATTCTTCCATCCTTTTATCCTGACATTGTACTATATTCCTCATTCAAAATTAATAATGTTTTACAGCCTCTTTACTCCTCTCTGTTTTGTCAAGGAAACTCCTATTTTGGTATTGCTCAGGTTTATATCACATATTATCATCTTCATTGTAATTAATAAACCCAGCCCCCTGACAGCAGGGGTTCAATGACACTGCTGACAACTGTGTTGAATACATAGTGAAGTTGGGAATTGGCATCAGACAGTTGTTCTGAAATAACACCAGTGTATTCTCTGTTGAAATATTTTAATAGAAGAAAAGAAATAATTTTATAAGGAAATCAGCAATAGTGTATGTGTGTCCCAGGTGGTCTTATTCTAGGTCATTGGCTTTTCCAATGCGAAATCATAAATAGCCTTTCGTGTTGCCTGTAGTTTTACATGGCACTTTGCTGATCTGACATGGAGAAAGTGAGAAGGAAAACAGTAAGCATTTTCATTTAAGGGAAACAGTGTCCAAACGTCTTTAAGGGTGCTCATACATGCAAGTATCATTATAACATACACTACTGCTTCACTTTGTATGAGCCAATCAGCCAGCCTAAATAAAATCTGCTTTGCATTCATCTTGTACTTGTTTTATTTTACATTCATAAGACACAAGTATGAATGAATCATTTAACTTCAGGTCTAATCCATTCTTTAGAAATGTTGTGTATTGTCTCATTTCCTTTTTTATTACCCTGGATTTCCAATTGATCTGCTTCAGCATTTTAAGGTAAGTATCTATTTTAATAATCATAAAAAACCACATTTCAACTCATTTGTGGTATTCTGCTTTCTGCTTTTAGTTAATTTCTTTAACATTATCTTCTCTCATGTATTATACTTCCCTTGTGTATCATCTTGGGATAATCTTGTTTCCAGTTTACTGAAAAATCTGTCAGGGAATTTCTATGTAGTTTTGTATAAATGGCATATATAAAGTCTGCATAACTTATGTCAGTGAAATATCTTTATTTAGGCTGAGGAGATAAGTAGTTGCATAAAGGAAAAACATTTCAACTTGTCCACACCACACTTCAATTTAATTCAGAGTCAACATCTGAAACAGAGTTTGATGAATTTTCTGTTCACAATTCACAATTCCACATAGCAAAAAACCACAGAAAATCTTGCCTTTAAAAACAAAGGATAATAGGAAATTTTTGATATCTCATAAGTGTGGTGACACTTTATTATTTACTGGTTTTTAAACTGTTTCAGGCTGTGATTTTTCTAAATTATTTGTATATGAGTATAGATGCAACTGAATGTAAGTGTCAGCTGAACAGGGATTGCATGGTGCCATAATTTAACTTACTTCAAGTACACATCATTCTAATTTTCTATGAGAAACTGTTTCAGATAACAAAAATTAAAATTAATTAAAGACTATATTGGGTTGGAAAAAAAAGGCAAAAATATTACTCTGGGTCAGAGAATGAATCTTTAAAAAACATTTTTGAAATATTTAATTTGTCACCTGCTACAGGACTATATGTCTAGTATTCTATCTAATAAAGAATATGCTTTTTTAAAAAAGTACTGCCAAACTTAATCACATTTTAGAAAATGTTTCTGTTACTACTGTATTTTAGAAGATACCAAAAAACCCCCACACACCTACTTTCATCTAATACCCTTGGTGACCAATGTTATAAATTCATTATAATCACCAAATATATTGATCCTATCTAGTAGTCCACCTGAGGGATACTGCAGTTCTGCCTAAAGTGTATTGGATTTTATGTCAAATACATGCTCCACTAAACCGGGGTGGTTTTGCTAGTAAAGAAACACTGTTCCATAAAAAATTCTGGATTTTTAGAGCATTTCCTGCCTTTATCTGTTCTGAAATAATTTAGGCTTCTTTCTGTGCATCCCTGGATATGTTCTGCATGCCTTGCCAGTAGACTCTGGTCCTTCATGGAAACTCCTGCCCCAGTCAGGCATAGTGTGGGTGGATGAAGAGAGGGATTCCAGGAACTTCCTTGCCTCACACCTCTCCCACTCAGATTCCTCGCCTCAAAGTACAGCCAAGCACACTGTGAATACACTTATTTCCTCCCAACCTGACCCCGCGCTTGCATTCAATTCCTGCCCATCTCTGGCCCTAGACACTCCTCTTCTGTCAAAGGCATCCTTCACCTTTTTCTGTCTTTGTGAAACTCATTGGCATGCCTGTACCAGGGATGAGAGAACACAGATGGGAACACCCTGTAGCTGGATTATACATTAGGCTTTGAAGGCATCTGTGCCATGTCTGGGAGGAGGAGATGTGATCCCATGTTATGAAGGTCGGTGTTGGATGTACAACACACACATCATGTGGGTGTTTTGATCCTACCCATAACTACCTACCTATATTTACAAATATACAGATAGATATGCATTGGATAAAAATTTAATGTTCCTTTTTTGCTGTTTTCTACTTTGGTTGACTCTGCTTTTGGCTTGACAATCTCTGTAGCACACTCTCAGTCTTACTTGAACTACTTTTCATTTGTGAACACATTTTATCCTCCTTAAATCCTTTCTTCTTTAGACTCAATGCCTTAAACCATCCTTCCTTCTTTCAGATTTAAAGCCTGCATCAGCTTTCACTTGAAACGTTGTGCGGATATTTGTCTCCTCTTACATTACGAGTGAATTTTGTTGTAGAGTTGCTAAGTTAATATATGTAAAGCACTTTTGTGCTCTGTTCAATTTGCTTGAATCCTAAATGGATACGGCATGCTGGTTTCAAAGACAGCGTGCATAGGAAACCTGATATTAACCTCCAGCCATCTTGCATTCTACAACTTAAAAGACACAGACACTAAGGCACTATGCATAATGAAGGTGAAGGAGTGATCTAGATGGCAGATAGCTTTAGAGGTGTTATACTTGAGACATGTGTGCTGAAATATTACCCAATTTCTCCTAATTCACCTTTTAAAAGAAACAGACTTGTTCCCTGTACAGTGATTCATTTTTTGTACTTCTCTTGATATTTTCTTTTAAATGCTTGTGTCTGTTCACTCTGTCAATGATTTTGTGTTGTACAAAGAAGAGGTACACATATAGCTTACCCTGCACTGAAACTGTGGTTTGGGATTTGAAGTGAGTTGTGAGATATGCATAAACCTTTTGGTACAGTGCAATACCTAAAGCATGGGTAATATTTATGTAAAATTTGAGTGAGGTGCTTCACTGCCTAGCTGAACCTTCAGGACAGAATTAAGTATTTAAGCTTACTATATTGTTTATGAGAAGAAGCACTTCAAAATGGGAACAGGTTTTCCTGTCACTATTTTTTTAATAGCACTCAGGGGAAGAAGTCTGGCTTAGACGAATTTTAGGCACAAATCTATAAAGGGTCAATTCAGTTCATTATACATATTCAATGAAAACCTATAATACTTATCATACTCCAATGGTCTGCCTAAGTACTAGTAAGAAAGGGTCATTATGTATTTTATTAGTAGAGCTGTTTTGAAAGAAGAATTAAGGAAGTCTTACATCAAAATTCCTAATAATCCAGTGTTTGAATACTTCTTAAGGCTGTCAGCCACTCAGCTCATGTCTCTGCATCATTCTCATGACTTGCTTTCTCCTTCATGACATACTTCCTCCCACATAACAGTGGGATTGAGGGCGCCTTCAGCAAGTTTGCTGACAACATCAAGCGATGTGGAACAGTCAGTGGGCTAGAGGGGAGGGATGGTATCCAGAGGGACTGTGATAGGCTTGGAATTTGTGCCTGAACTTCATGAAGTTCAACAAGGTCAAGTGCAAGGTCCTGTGTGTAGGCTAGAGCAGTCCCAAGCACAAATACAGGCTGGGCACAGAATGCATCAAGGGTAGCCCTGAGGAAAAAGATTTGGGGGTGTTGATTGACAAGCAGTTTAACATGACCCAGAAGTGTGCACTTGCAGCCCAGAAAGCCAACTGTATTTGGGACTTGAAAAGAAGTGTGGCCAGCAGGTCCAGGGAGGTGATTCTTCCCCTCTACTCCACCCATGTGAGACCCTGTCTGGAGTCCTGCATCCAGGTCTGGGGCCCCTGATATAAGCAGGACATGGACCTGTTGGAGTGAGTCCAAAGGAGGACCAGAAAGATGGTCAGAGGGATGGAGTATCGCACCTATGAGGAGAGGCTGAGAGAATTGGGGTTGTTCAGCCTGAAAAAGGGAAACCTCCAGGGAGACTATACAGCAGCCTTCTGGGGACTCTCCAAGAAAATTTAAGAGGGACTGTTTACAGGGGTATATAGTGTCAGTAAGGGAAATGACTTAAAACTGAAAGAGAGTAGGTTTAGATGAGATATTAAGAAGAAACTCTTTAATGTAAGAACGGTGAGGTACTAGAACAGGTTGCTCAGAGAATCACAGAACTGTTATTGATGGAAGGAACTTCTAGAAATCATCTAGTCCAACTCCCCTGCCAAGGAAGGGGACAGGTGGGTTTTGATCAGGTGACACAGGAATGTGTCCAGGTGGATTTTGAATCCACCAGAGAGGGAGACGACCTCCATGGACAGCCTTTTCCTGTGCTCTGCCAACCTCAATGCAAAGAAGTTCATCCTCATGTTGAGGTGGAACTTCCTGTATTTTAGTTTCCACCCATTACTCCTTGTCCTCTCACCGGGCACCCCTGAAAGAGTCTGGCAATGTTTTCTTTGCACCCGCCTTTGAGATATTTATAGTTGTGGACGCCCCTCCCAGGAAGTGTTCAAAGCCAGGTTGAATGGGACTTTGAGCCACCTGTTCTAGTGAAAGATGTCTCTTGCTATGTCAGGAGGTTTGTAACTAAGTTACCTTTAAGCTTCTTTCCTACCCAAACCATTCAGTGATTCTGATTCTCTTTTGCTCCACAACTATACATCTGTACATCTGCTCTAACAATTTAATAGTACAGTTCTCTGCTAACCACTACACTTCCAGTTCCTTGGGATTGTGGAGACTGTCTTCAGAGCTGTTAAGATTTCTCAAATTTCAAGATCACTGCTAAGTAGTTTTGGTCTTACTAAAGAATCTCACTGGCTAAGTAAAGGCACAGAACTAAGCAACAAGAATTTGGGTGAAAAGGCAATAATCAGACTTATCATCATATATGTGATAGCTAAAGTTTTGTGATTCCTTTTAAAAATATTTGTAATGACCTATCACTTCCCAGACAGGAGAAGAGAAACATATTATGTGTTTTCTTATGCATATTACCATTTCTTGACCTTGCTGATGCTAAGGGAAAGGCGCAAGCTGGTTACAAAATTGATTATCTCCTTCATCTTTGGTCGGTAGAGAATTATTTCCATTAAAGGAACAGCCCTTTATGTTTTTAGATTTTGGCATTTCTGTCATTCCTATTTCCAACATGTTAAAACTTAACCAAATATACATTTTGCATTATTGCAAGTTTTTATCATGTGACACAAAACATTTCAGGAAAAAGTGTGCCTCATTATTAAATCCTCAAGAGCTGTCCTGTTTGTGTGCTCAGAATAAGATTTAGATCTTCTTCAAAAAATTCCAAGGAAATTAGGCAATTTAAACAAATACATTTTAATCTGCATGGTTTCTGATTTCCCAGCAGTAACTTCCCTCTGGAATGTTCATAGTTTTCATTTAATATGTGTCTGAATAGTGACAAAATCATTTCCCTTCCTTTCCCCTCACCTTGTCCTGTCTCCTGCCATTTCTTCTCTCTTTGAACCTAATGAAACATAATTTTCTAGTTTTAATGGGATCTGAATTTTTTTCTACATTTGATTACAATATGGAAAGAAATACACAAAATAATGAAATACACAAAGCATTTATAGTGCTGGAAGAAAATTGACTTAGTGCTCCATATATATCTATATTTCTGTGAATGGTTGCTCTATCCATTTCAGAAATAATAAAGATACATTTTAGTTCTGAGAGGAAAGAAAAAAAGTCAAACATGTCACAACAGAAAGGATGTCACGGAGGTCATTTTTGTCTGATCTTTGGTGGCAGGAAAATATTTGTAACTTTAGAGCATCTTTAATCCCAGTGTCCAGAAACAAGACCTGGAAACAAGACCTGCTTCCTAAGCAGAGGTGTGGAAACCTCAGTGATCTACTTGCCAGTGAGTTGGAAAAAATTCAATTTTTTCCCAAAGGAAAACCATAAGTATTAAAAATATACATTTATGAGACTCAGTTTATAAAAATGCATGGGGTTTTTTTTGGGTTTTTTTTGTTTTTTTTTTTTTACTATTGCCTTGTTCTTTCTTCTATGCCAGCTTCCAGCTTTCTGCTTAAGCATGTATTTTAAGATAAAGAACAATTTGTCCATGAATGACACCATCTTTGGAATAAGTTGAACTAAAAGGTAGAATTTCAGGAATGCTGTTAAATGTAAAAGCTGTATGAAGCCTGCAAGATTCTTCCCTGAAATAGGATAAAAATTGTCAGCATTCACGTCATTCTGGAGAATCACTGGCAGAATATCATCCCAGCCCAAGGATGTTGCATAACCCTCTTCAGAATAAACTTCTTTTGTCCAAAATTTTTTGGCTGACTGGTGATGATTTCTATTCTAAAGATATGCAAATCTTTTACATAGTCATGAAACAAAGGAAGGATCCTTCCATTCATTCGATTTCAGACTGCTGTTGATGTCTGCTTCAGCTCCATCTTTATGCAAAGAAAGTTTTCTCCTCTTGTTGTTCCATGAAGTAAATTTTACATTTCAGAAAGGGAACAGCACAAAGGTTACCCACAGGAAAGAGGCCTGATAAGTGCAGAAGTCAGGGTTTTTTTTCCTTTTCTAAGAGCTTTAAATCTAGTTGGCTTTGTTAAAGTAAATGTGTAGAGACTAGTGCAGTGAAAACAAGATAACTTTTAATATTGGAAGAAAAGAATGAGGGAAAAAATTATTAGAAAAGGAGCATGTCACATGCTGAGGAATTAAAACCACATTTTGTATTTTTAAAAATGAGTCAAGCCATTCTGTCAAGTTGCAAAAAGGAATGACTCAGATAAAAATAAATTTTAAAGCGAGCCAGTTGCCACAATGTAGATGATTCAGAAAATAGCACTTCCTTGAACATCTTCCAGTAGCAAAATGTTATTAAATATTTTAATACATATGGCTAAGTTTATTGAGAGTGGATTTGAGTCCCTGTCAACCATGTCTTAGAAAAGAAATACAAAGGCTATCAAAGTACTCTCGCATGCCCATAACAATAGACATTCTAAATATAAATATTAATAAGATATAAAATTATGGAACTAGATTTAATTTGGTACATTTCAATGTTAAAAAATGACCTTTCTATCAAATCTGTAAATCAGAGACGTTTTCAGAAAACAAAAAACTACTGGCATTAATGAAACAGGAATAGTATTCCTCTTCAGTTGAGTATTTTCCTAATGAATTGTGTCTTGTATATATTCCTGTTGTTCACACTCAAATAACACACTTAAAATACCTTAATATAGGAAATGAATATATTCTATTAAGTACACTGTGAATCTGTCCTTAATGTATAGATACTTTATCAGCATTGGTTTTAAATATTTCATTGGGTACATGGTCTTTATTTCTGCTGCCTAGTGATACCTATGGCTTTAAACAAGTAAAAGGTTATTCTTGTGTGGATTGTAAAAGCACCATAGGCATTTTGGATTAGATTCTTGAAAGATAAGGTATTCTTTCTTCATAACAATATGAACTTCTCTAAGGATTAGCAAAAATTCTGTCATTTACATTATATTTCAAATATTCAAGCTTTTTTCTTCTTTTCTTTGGGGTCTTTGAAAGGAGAAAGTAGAAAACTAAATATTACTTTCTTTTACTTGTTTCTCAAGCAGAATACAAGTGCTCCAATATGAAAACTTAAACTCAAATTAACTTAACTATTTTTCAATTGACAGCCCTCGACATTTTCTATGTTAGATATTTATTAAACGATTAATAATACCATATGTATTTAATTGTTTCATGTCATTTCTTAGGTAGAAACTTGCCATACAAAAAAAACTGCATGTAGAATTTTCTGGTCCCTGTTCTAATATAAAATCTCTTTTTGAGCAGAATACATGAGGAAACCTTATTTTTTGCACTCCATTATACAACAGCCTCAGTTTCATGGGAACATTCTGCTCTTCTGATAATAATTTCTCAAACAACTCAGCATGTTTACATGCTTAAAGGGAAATTACTTAAGTATGCTATCTTTAGAAACACTGTATTTTGTTACTGGAAGACTGAAAAAATTGAATTCTGAATCAATATTATGAAAAACAATAGATGTAGGTAATATCACATACTGCAAGCTTTAATCTGACAAATGTCAGGAAAGCAATTTTGATGATCATATTTATTTAGAGAATGGTAACCTACTGCATACGGCCTCATTTTTGCAGAAAACTTACTCATGTATTTATCTGTAAGTTACCCCTCTGGGTTTATCAACTCCCATCTGTGCACACAGCAAACATTTATCTTATTGAAAGGCAGGGTTATGCTTTTATGTTGTTTGTTTTTCAAGGCATCAGGACTTGCAAAGAGCAAAACATAACTGGGATGATGGTTTCCACACTGAAGTTCTTCTGCATGGCCTCTGCTCCTCAAGTTCTCAGAATTTATTTCAATTCAAGTGTTTGCTGCATTCCGACAGAAATATTTATATTTTGGAAATTTGACTGCATGACAACAAGAGGAACAGCATCAGCAGGAGAGATCTGAGCTATATATACATCAGCAAATGATGTGGTTGACTTGGAATGGATTTATGCACTGGAATGTTTGGTGCTGTGAATCTCCAGTCCATGTAATTTCTGAGAGTATACTTCAGGCTGGCTTCAGTGCAGACTCATGGGCTGACTGATTTATAATCCTGGATTGATTGCATTTTCCAATTTGAATTAATTTGTAAGAAATTCAGCTGATGTAGTCTGAGAATGGTCCACAGTGTGAACTTAACAGTATATAAGTGGATTCAACATCAAGATTCACTTTTGGAGAACACTTTTGGTTTTAACTAGGAAAAATTAATAATGCAGATACAAAGAGTCCTGAATTCAGAACATGATGACATTCCTAAGTCATAGGATACAAGTTAAAAATCACTGTCCTGAATCACTGAATAAAGACTATTTAAAATCTGGTTACAACTTTTAGGTGAACTGTTGTTCATTCTGAGATGGGGCTGTATAGGACATACCTTGTCAACATGATAAATAACAATACAGATATACTAGAAATAACAATTTTATCATGCTTGTTTCTGACTTGCATGGAAAAAGTTACGAATGCCTAGGAAAAATATGTTCCTTGAAAGCTCATGCCCTTGTGATGGATTTGTTTGTTACGTGGGTCTTCTGGCAGTTTCGAGGGGTTTTTTTGTTGTTTGTTTTGTTTGGGTTTTGTTTGTTTGTTTGTTTGTGTTTGTTTTGTTTTTAAATGTATTGAAAGAAATTTCCAAATCCTACTTGACACACTGAACTTTTAATTCTTAAATCTGAGACCAAATAAAGGTGGAAAACCGGCAGCATTATTAGAATTCTCTTGTGGGCAGCACCATGTTCTGTTCATCAATCTACTGTACCCATTTTCTTAGCCCTCACTGGGAAATTAAATAATCCTGACTGACAACTGACACATTAATTGTCTTTGAGGGAGCACACCTTTAAAAAGCAGTAATTTAAAGTCTTCTGCTTTGGTGGAAGAACCAATTTGCGGCATCATCAGTCAGGGTTTTGACATGTAACTTTGCACTTGCCATTTTGTTAATAAAGAATCACACTTGAATCCTGAGAGAGTGTTTCCCTAAAGAGAAACTTAGATGTCTTTGTGAAATTAAGATGACTTTGATAGGGACATGTAATGAATGTTTAAATGAGTTATTAACCTTTCATGACTTCAGTGAGTGTTACTGCAAGACAATTCATCATTATATTGTCATAAACTGCAAAAAGGTGAATATCACAGTAAGATCCATTTCTTTAAAAGTTTATTTCTTGCTAGTTTTGTGCATAACAAAATCAAGTTGTCGTGTTTTTAATGTTTCGCAAACTGCCTGAAAAAAAAAGACTATCTTGACAATAACTTTTACTATGTATAAGTAAATAAATGAGAAATTTAAAAAAAATAATCATCCAGCAATTAATATTTTCAAATATTTAATTCAGGTCAATTTTTTCCATGCATGTTTATTAAAGTCAAGAATAGTTATATCATGTTCCTTTCTATCAAATATAGTCCCTGAATGTAAATCAATTTATCAAAAACAACTTCCTTTTTTCTTATCCTATGCAAAATATCAATGAAATGAAAAATTTTAAGAATTTTAAAATTTAAAATTGTCAAAATTAAACACATGTTCATGTTCTGGGGGCAGAATATTTTCAATAGTGTAAGGTTCAATTTTTTTCAGATGAGTTGGATGCATTAAAAATTCATGTTTGAGGAATGAACCGACTTTTTTGATCAGCTTTGTTTTGTTTTCATAAGCCTCAGTACAAGCAGTTTTGATAAATTTTCTTTGAAGCCTATTTAAAAATGGTTTGATTATCTTATGACTTGGAAAAAGGAAAAAAAAATCATGTCAATTCTTTTCAGGAAGTAACAGTCTTCCATGAAAAAAAATCTACCCTTACCAATAATCTTGTGCGGCTTTTAAGTGTATTAGAATAAGCATTAATAGCAGGCAAACAATTTTCAATAGTTTATAAAGCCTGTCATGTCTTTAGATCCCCTGTCAACATATCTGCAGTTCTATGAATTCAGATATATTCTTTGTAAAGGCAAAATTATATCTGACAACATTAAGGGTGCCTGTTTCTGGGGCAAGCTACACACATTCTTTAATTGTCATTATATTGATGGAAAAGTGTCTTAAGTCAATAGATTCTTTTACTTACTAAAACCAGTTAATACTAAGACATCTTTATATTAAATTGTAATAAATAACAAGATATTATAGAATTTTTTATTCCTTCATTTTCAAAATAATATTTTAAAATAAGTTGAGAAATTGCTAATACTTTGAGGACATAAAAGGCTGTTTCATTTAGAAATATACTGTAAGTATGAAGAGAAAAACTATCGGGAAAAGCAAATGACGTGCAAAACACAATATTGAGAATGAAGACTTTAAGCAATAACAGGAAGAAGCTTTTAAAACTGGAAATGCACTATTTTGGGTAGGTGACANACTATTTTGGGTAGGTGACACTTGCTCCCCAAGAGCTGTAAATTATTATATGCAGTATGAAACTGGAATTGAACAAAGATATAAGATTATTTTCCACAACAGGAGCTATATGTCCATTTGACACAATTCTGTGACAATTACAAAACAAAATTGTGCCCTTTCCTGTAATGTGTTTGCTCTCATTATTTGTGTTTTTTGCCATCATGTCAGCAATTTCAAATTTGAAAGTTAAATCATGGCAAATTGTCACAGTGGTAGATCATGCAGTGTTAGAAGTACATTTATGTGACTGTTTTAGTAAATGGCTCATTGAAAAAATATT
>WEKY01011653.1:0-10154 GCA_013390045.1 Picathartes gymnocephalus
CTTTGCTTGTAATCGAGTGGATCATGACAACATGCATTTCAGCTTTTGGGAAGGCAAACGCAGACATTTTTGCTGAAAGATGAAACACTGATTTCAAAATATTTACCTGAAATCCTCTGATAAACATTTTTTTCTACAGTCCTCTGGCAGAACTAATATTGCAACCTGCTAAGTTCCCAGTACTTGTATTTTCTTATCTCATTGCTCGGAGAATTTGAAAGCTGCTTTTAATTTTCCTCATAAATTAATATATGCTGAGGTTATCCCTAGTTGTCTTTTAACAAGTGTTACCTCTTAGTTGAGAGGATTATCCTGCTGCTCCATGCTTGTTTTTCCTTCATTTAAACATTGCTTTTCTTTTTCTAGGCCCTTTCTTTGTCTCTAGAAGCAAGGCTCTCCCTTCCTCAATCACTCTGTTACACTTAATCTTCCAGAACACATGCAACAAGGATTGCACATGATATTGCAAGGGATGTCTCTTCTGTCTCCTGCATAAAAGAACAAAAAGGCTCTCTTTATGCTGGAAATAGCTCACTTGGTACAACTTCCATGACATTAATATTGGCAGGGGAAACAACCTCCCCTTGCTGCCAGGGGCTTCAATCCAGAGACTGGGATTTCTGATGAAGGCTTCTAAATGCTGGCCAAAACAACGCCAGCGACATCAGAAGGTTTTGGGGACAAACACCTGAATTCTGTGCTGTTTTATTCCTCTCTGTGTTTTTTTTTCTTTCCCATCTTCTGAAACTGTAGAAAGGAGCGTTCTTCTCATTCTTTTAACTACAGGGGTTTTTTTCTACCCCTCTGCACTCTGCTGCTGCTGAAACTTCCCTGAACTTGGAAAATGTGTGCTACTCCTATGCCTTGCTCATGTTATATGTCTCATATCATGCTAATTCCTATAATTTCATATGACTTCCTATGCATTGTGCTCCCAAGAGATTCAAGTTAAAATTAGTTCTTCAAAAGTTTGCCTTGTTTTCTTATGTTTTATTTCTTTCTATACTCTGATGCCACTCCAAATCTTCCTACTGTAATACAAAACCAACAAATCTGAAGGGACATTAGAATGTATTTTATTTTCTCTTAGTCTGGAGTAATTTTTTGCAACATCTTGTCATCTTGAAAGCTTTCTGTTTTAATATGAGAAAAGTTGATGTTACCTGTAAGAACACTGTTCTTAAAGAATTACTTTGAAGAGCTCTCGTTCCTTCAAATGTCTCCACTGGATGCAGACAGCTAAGAATTCTGAGCTGAACACATTGCACCATGAAATTCATATGAGAAAATATAAAATGTTATCAGCTAAGGATTCCGTATTTTTCTAAATCTATATATATCTGTATATAGATCTGTAAATATATGTATAAATATATTGAATAATTGAATCTTCAATTTTAATTCAGAATCTTTTAGATTTGCTATTTCTTCACAGTGATATCAGCTAAGGGAGACGTCTGTTTGGCACATTGAATTTATCTTATAATGCTTATTTATATCCTGAGACTCAGAAAGGGTTATGCTATTAACTGCCTATGGATTCATATTTGTCTCACACTAGTTAATTAAAAGTAAAACCTGGAGCTTACTGAGCTCTTCAGAATCCACTATAATCATTCACTAGAAAATATTTATTGGGAGAAATCATATTTCCTCCCAAGGAATCAGTACCCAACACTTGTAATTGAGCTTCTGTAAGACAAAAAGATGTTTCATGGTGTGGTGGTGGCAGCGGGAAAATCTCATTAATCAGAGCAAAGCAGGTGTTTTATAGCTACTAGCTTCCAAAACTCCTTCTCTCCAAGTATGCTGTGCACTGGCTGGAAATTGTGTTGGAATTGACAGATCTCTTCCTGTCCCATTCCTCCAGCTTCTCTTGTCCCCTACTTGCTTGAATACTTTGAAATGAGAAAAAAAGGCAGGGCAATTTTAGAATAGATAAAACTTTTCACTTCCTGAGCAAATACTCTATCATGAAATCTGATAAAGACCACTTTACACGTATAAACTCTGTGTGCTTACACATTTTCTGAACCATGTTCTCATTTTAAAGGGAAATGTGGTACAAGGTTCTAGCTGTGGCTATCACATGGAGAAGGGTGGGATCAGTTTTGGCTCAGGTGTCCATGAGAGAGGGTAAACGACACAATTTTTTAAAAACATTTGTATTTCAATTTCTCAGTTTATGGGGATTGCACGGCTGTGCCATATATCTAAACCCACACCTTTGATCAGGAATAGTCAAGGATTTACACTCCCTAGAATCCTGTTTCCAGCTGTGAGCAGCAGATGTTACTGAAAGTGCCACCTGACTGTGGTGCCCAAGACCTGCAGATAAACCAACCCACCCTGAACCTGCCTAGATTAGAGCTCTTAGTTGCTTAATCTTCGTCAGCTTCAGGTTCCTTTAAGGTCAGGTGCTGCAGCATTCAGCCAGCAGATATCTGAAGCTTTCAGTGCCTAGCACTGGGGTGTAGGTGTTGAGGGATATCTTACCTTTAACAGTTTTTCACACACAAAAATGATTTATGCTTCATGAAATGGTCTCCTTCTCATGAAAGAAAGAAAAGCTGCAGGGAAGAGAACATTTGTTCTGTTTCTTTGAGAGTTTACAAAGAGTGGTTTTCTGCAGGTGGTCATTTTTGGCTGAGTGGTGGCCACTGCATGAGCAGCAGAAACATTTCCCTAGCCAAAGCTCAGGCTTTTTACTGTATGGATCAATCTCTTTTGCCTTCTTTATATTTTACTGTAAATACATATTTAAATGTGCTTTATTCATATCTCTAGCATTCCCCAGCATTACGATTCTTATAGAGACTCATTAGGTGGTAGGAAAAAAGGTGCCATACAGCCCATCATACTTTAGAGGAGACTTAAATTTCCTTTGTCATTTACTCTGAGAGAAGAATGGATAACAGCAGTGGTATGAAAATTATGTCTGCCTATTTTTCCTAATGACTAGTAACCACTAAAAATTGCTTATAGGCTGAATCATATCTGGCCTTTTCCTCCTCTATTCCCATTCCAGTGTATGTGTAAGCATAATGGTTCTGATATGTAAAACATCTGTGTCATTCATCCGTGCCTCTCCTACTGTTTATTTTCAAGCTCTTATATATTTACTGTAAAATAATAAGATTAAATATCCTAAAACCTGCTTTGAAAGACCATTCTCACAGCAGTCTGAATAAATTATCTGAATCACCTGCAGCAATTCATAATTCAGTAAGAGATGAAAAACAATAAAACTGATAAGGAAGCCAGGCATCCTAAGAACATTTTGTTCTATTACAGTCCATCATGGTGGAATTTTGCACTTTGGTGTTACTCAGTTTTAGAGAAGTGATATTTTTATCTGGGCAGTAAGGTTCAGCCAAATTATGCCAGCAGGTTTTTCTGCCTTCTTAAACAGGGACAAAAGTTTGAATTTAAGCTGTGATTCAAGTATGTCAAACATAACACACTGCAGACTGAGTGCTGCAGGGCATTAGAAGATCTAAATTGTGGTAAAATGGGATCAATTTCACTGATGATAAAGGAGAAAAGTAACTTTCTGAAACAAAAATGAGAAGAAAAAGAGAGAGATAGAAGAAATCACACTGAGAATTCTTCCTTTCTGAAATGGTCACTGGAATCCTGGAAAAGACAAGCAGCTCTATCCAAAGGATAATCCACGATGGGTTTGAGTTTCACCGGGACTTTTTCTTCCTGTTCTACAATACTATATATGGAAATCAAAGAGAAAGAAAAGAAAAAGGATGCTGTAAAAATCCTGTACAGCTGCAAACATCCTGGGAAAACCATTTAGAAAACCATGGTAAGTTTCTCTGAAATGTCATTACTTCTTTCTTCAGAATAACAAGAATTGTATCTTGGAGGGCATTTTAAAAAGACAATAGTTAATAACACTGGATTTGAAAGAGAATAGAAACATGATGTTCCCTACATTTTCCTATAGGTGACCCTTTCACCAAGAATGATCCTCCTGTAATTTGTAAATTACAGGCAATTTGCTTAAAATATGTTTCAAGTAATAACATAAGTAACTCTGAATATGGGAGTGAATAAGGAGCAAACGCAATTGAAAAATTAGATTAATTTTAGAACTTTATTGTGCAAATCAAGAAAGTCATGAAATTAGTGGCAGAAAACTGAATGGTTTTTTCTGTTATCAGGTTTTGCCTCAGTTTTTATCTGAGACCAAAAACCCCTTTAAATATGTATTTAACTCAAATACAGATTTAGCTCTGAACAATAGTGTATTAAAAATTTACTGGAAAAATATGTATGTTTTGGAAATGGAAAAAGAAAGCTAAACAGACTTATTCTGTGTTTACATTGTTGCAGCTGATGATGAATGTACACATTGAGCACACAAAAGGAATAAGGGAAAAGGGGAATTTCTTTTACATATAATGCATAAATAATCTCATAATTACAAAAAAATATAGCTAAATATGCAATTACAGAGAAATTTCTGATTCCAATGCTCAGAGCTATTCTTGCATGTCTGTAAATTCATCACTCTAATAAAGTTTGCTCACAAACTTTTAAGTGTTTGAGGGTAAACACAGGAGTGTTCATGGGGAAAATAGATTTAAAGGTCATTTTACATACATATGTATGCACTCTGATTATATAGAATTTTGTACACAAATAGAGACAGATATTGCTATGGTACTTAATGGCCTGTTAAAAACAAGTCTGGTCTAAGTGTTATCTCTAGAACACTTAATATTCCTGATCCTACTGTTTGAGGTGTGCAACCTGACTTGCTTTGTGGCCAGGGAAAATGTCAGCCACTCTCTGCACTGTGAGGTTGGTCCAAGCCTCACTTTGTAAGGGGCTGCTGTAACCCATGGAAACATGTTCCTGATGTTTTTCCCATAAAATTACTTGCAAAATTATGGGCACGTATTAGAGTAAGGTGGTAGATGTTAGCACGAAAATGTCTGATAATTCCATAAATAAATAATTTCATAAAAAGTTCATAAATAAGTTAATAATGATAAATAAAATAAAAATAAATAGAATACAGGAAAATAACAATACTAGTAATACCATATCATAACCACTTAAAAAACATGGTCTGGAATAGATTTCTTAAAAGTATATTTTGGAGCTAGAAGACAAAAATCTATTGATTATATAATAGAAAAGCACAATCTAAAAAATCACAAGAAAATTCTTGTTTACAGAAAAAATATCATGACTTCTTGCAATTACCAAATGAATATCATTAAAGATGTTCTAAAAACATGAAATAATAAAACATAAATGTTCAATAGATAAAAGAAGCAACCATTAATAGAATTCTGGTACAAGAACCCCAGGAAGCTACAGTAGGTGTCTGAAGCAGTTGATGATTTTCCAAAGAACAAAGAGAATGTGAGGGGCTGTTAATAAGTCTTTCAAGAGAGCTGGACTTGAGCCATATAGTGCTTGGTCTGCAAATACTGTGTTTAAAAATCAATCCTTTGCTTCACAGGAAGCCAATGTACTTTTGTCAAAATTAGAGCAACATGAACATCTGTCCTGGAGCAAGTTAACCATCTCACTGCTTGCACATTTCTGGTTTTGCCTTTCCTCCCACGAGCAGAGGAGTGTGGAATTATAAATATCCACAGAAACCTAGAGGTTAATACATTTGTAGCACTATGAGGGTATCAACACACTTTAGGATTAGTGAGAAAATTCAGGCAGTCATCATTGCAAAATAGAACTTGAGGATACAGGGTCTCAAAGCAGAAACTGAAGCCCAAAGTTACGAGCACTGAAAACTGTTGAGGATAAATAAGAAGAGCAACATTGCATGTCATTTCACATCTTCAAGGGTACCTTTCAAAATTATTTAAATATCCTTTTAGGAAGCACTAACTAAAAGATGTTGATGATATTATTTAATTTGCAATCTCTGCTTTCAGTTAGATTTTATTTTTTCCAGATATATATTTTGAAAGACAACCTTTTGTTGTTATTTTTCTTTTCTAGTCACAGAAACATTAATATTGTAGGGTTGGAAAAAAGGAAATATACCGGGAGGATTTTTACTTTCGGTATATTTCTATACAGAGTCGCCATTATCCAAAGGATTAAACACCCACTGCTACAACCATTGTTCAATGGATGACTCTTCTCTTTCTGGAGGAACTCATGTGTGGATGGTGACTTGATCAAGTCCAGCTCTGCCTTCTGATTTTTTCCCTGGAGACCACCTGCCCAGATACTCTCATTTGACTGTAATTCCCTCCAACAGCACTGCTACTTACTTCCCTAGGGCAGGATTTTCCCTTAGCTCTTTACAGAACCATTTTGATGCCATGTAAAAAAATCTCATTACAGTGTCACTTAAAAGAGAGCTAGATGCAAGTGAAATATTCCTACAGCAAAGCTGTCACACTTGGGACTGCAATAGACTGGAAAGCTGCTCCCTGCCTGAACCTCAGCCTGTTAACAGGTCTCAAAATCCTGCAGCAAGCTGCAGATTAAATAGCCTCAGTGGAGCAGACCCATCATGAATATTGTGTAACGCTGGGCATCCAAGAGGAAGAGATGAGATGTTTCATATTGAAAATGCATCAAATTCTTATTCAGCACTGCTTGGCACAAACTAAAGCTTGCAACAGGCGCTGCCACATCTACCAAAGGCTTGGTTACCACAGACCAAGCCTTTGTAAACCACAACCACTCACACACCTGGAATTTCACCTCTTAGGAAACTGTCAGTGCAGTGTTATGTGGCAGGTTTCATCTTGGGTTAAAAAAAGGGATTGAAAGCTATTACGAGAAAATAAACACACTGTAAGAATAAAATCCTTGTATGAGGAAAAAACAAAACCAACCAAACAAAACAAAACATTAAAAAAAATCTCTATGAAATAAGAATTATAGCTACTTGACTTACTCGGCTGCCCCTTGAAGCTAAGAATAGCCAGATAAAAAAAATTCATAGAGGTGCAAGCTCAAGAGTAATCTAACCATCATTTTCAATTTCATTTTCTGTTTGCGGCTGTTAAGTAGCTGGGTTCTTGTTCCTTTTCAATAGCATGAAGAGAATAATGAAACTGAATATGGATTTTGGTAGTTTGAACCACACTTTTTTTAACTGGAAGGATAGAATTCCAATTAGAGCACCGAAAAACATCAAACCCCATTTCCTCCCATACATATTTGGTAAATAAACATTTCCAGGACACTGATCAGGGGTCTTTCTCACATGGAAATCAGCTTCTGCTCTCTGTCCTACGCACCAACTCTTTTCGAGTAACCAAGAAAGCCAATGAGACAAGCAAGGTGAAAATATAGATCCCTTGACTGCTTTAACATAATTGTGTTTTCTCATGGTAAGACACAGTATTTTCATTTCTTCCATGAGTGGTGGCTCATTAATCATTTTAGAGTACTCTTTCCAAGCTAAAATTCATCCTTATAACACACCTTGTGGGAGAGTCTCAGAATTCTAAATCTTGGTGCATTAATGGTCAGTAATAAATGATATTAATTTTTCCTCTACACAAAACTAAGGGGCACTTTTATAAGTAAAGAAGGCAATAAACAAGACTGAAAGGAATGTGATTATGACAACTTGTCATAGAATATTAAATAATGTAGCACTGATATAATTAAGGATCAGAGATAGGGATGCATCAAAATAACTTATGCTAATTATTTCATTTGAGAGTTAAGAAATGTTGCATATATAGCTAGATCTATATTTGTGTCCTTATTTACATATTTATAGCATTTTAACTATAGTGGGACAATGGCTATTTCCATTTTGCTTCTTACAGAGCCTCCCTGCAGTGCTAATCAAATCCTGACATCTGACTAACACCAAGAGTTTTAAGATAATTAAGCACTTTAACCTAATGAACTTGCATTTTAATCCACTGTATTTGTTTAGAGAAGCCCAGGAGGCGAGTAATGAGATATAGAGTTTTACACACATTTAGAGTGAACACTCAGATTACGCTCAGCTCAGGAGCAAGACAGATCTGAAGCTTCATCATCAGTTGTAGTAACGCCAAGAGATGGCAGAGTACATCACACAAGATTAGATTTGACTCGCTCTAATAAAATGCAGTAGTTGTTTCAATACAATGCCTGCATGTACCTCCCTGTTGTGGGTGGAAAAATGATGTTTTACCTGCAAGGAAGTTCACCGTTTCCTTCAGGCCTGGAGAACCAATTAGCTGGCTAGTTCTAAGATGGACACTCTGTTCAGCCACTTAAGAAGATGAATACGCCTCTGTGATTCACATTCAAGAAAGGAGAAGCCTGGGAATCTCTGTCTTGCTTCCAGCTTCTGAACAGGTAGCAGGAGGCCGTGCGGCCCGGCGGGACTGGCCGGGGCTGGGCCGGGGCCAGGCCCCCTCAGTCGGGCCCTGTTGGTTCTGCAGGGCCGGGCCAGGCCAGGCGCGGCTGAGATCCTGCCACAGCTCAATCCTGGCCTGGCTGCTGAGATCCTGCCACAGCTGAATCCTGGCCTGGCTGCTGAGATCCTACAGCCTCTGCCTCCTCCCCTCTCCCTGGGACAAGTCTGCAGCAGCTTTGGCTGCTACCCAGCAGAGATCATGTAACCGACAGAGCCCAGGAGAGATACTAACTCTCTCAGTACACCGATGAAACTTACAGACATTGATCTTCTCTCGAGTAACAGGAAGAGAAAGGGTAAGGACACGTGAAGAAACCAACATGGAGACACTGAGGTCAGTGAAGAAGGAGCCAAAGCCCGGAGAGAGGAGAAAGAGGAGATGCTTTAAGCTGAAATTCTTTTGTAAGGCCATGGTGATGGACTATGATATATCAGACTATCCCTTGTAACTCATGAATGCAATTGGGGAGATGCAGCGTTCTAACTGCAGCCTGAGCAAAGGTACCCGTGCTGAAGCAAGCAGATGAAGTAGCTGTGATCTAAAGAGAAACTTGAACCAAGAGAGATGGGGAACCATACTGCAGAGATGGGAAAGATGAGAACCCTTGCCCCCAGGGATAGACAGAAGGGAATTTTTACTCCCAGGGATAGGAGAATGCTTGCTTCCAGAGAGAGAAGACCCCTTGCTTTTGTACCAGAACAGCTCATCCTTAAAATAGTACCCCATGAGACAGAGACGAGCCCTCGAAAGCAGTTGCNAGAGACTCCTCTCCCTAACTGAACTGAAGACTCCTCTCCCTAACTGAACCTATTTTAGAGGTAGTAAACTGACTGAAAATCTCAGGTTTTGTTTCTTTACATTGTTGGTGCTAAGAACAGAGAAGGTTGGGGGGAGAAGAAGTGTCTGAAGGTTTTATGCTGGTTCTTATTATTTTCCTTTTAGTTCTGTTAATAACTGTCTTTATATCTTTTAAGGGGTTGAGCCTCCTTTGTATTTCTCCTAATCCTTATCTTACAGCAGAAAATGAATAAATAAATTTAGTGGGTGCACTGGTGTTCAGTCAGAATGCTCAACCCACTATGTAAAACTGGTGCCCCACGTGAGGAGGCAAACTAAAACCACTACACACATTTATAGTGAACACTCAGATTAAGCTCAGCTCAGGAGCAAGACAGATCTGAAGCTTCATCATCAGTTGTAGCACAGCCAAGAGATGGCAGAGTACACCACACAAGATTAGATTTGTCTCGCTCTAATAAAATGCAGTAGTTGTTTCAGTACAATGCCTGCATGTAGCTCCCCAAACTAAAAACTCTGCTGTGATTGACTTTAACAGATGCTTGCAGCAGGCCAAATGCTGAATGGAAATGGAATTTTATGGCTGTGGCTGTGCCAGAAAAAGGGTAAAACATTTCCAGTTGAAATGGGAAAGGGAAGTTGGCAACTGCCATGTCTGTGTCTGTGGCCATCAGCCCCAAAGGCAGTTTTAGCAGCACTGAATTCCTCCACACAACACAGTCTTGCCAAGAGCCAGAGGCAGGCCTCTGGCATGCTCAAATCCATGTTAGTGGGCAGTTATCAGGTAAGAAATTCCACACGGAAATGCATTATCTGCCTATTCACAAAAAGCTTCACCAAGGGCAGGGGCTACAAGCTGGCTCTGTTTCCTCAGCTTCATATGGATTTACCCCTCCAAAAGGCAAAACAGTTACAAGAAGGAGATGCTTTGTCATCTATGCCTGTTTTTTCTTTATTTTTCTTTTTTCTGCATCCCACCAA
>WEKY01011653.1:10179-61043 GCA_013390045.1 Picathartes gymnocephalus
TATGTACACACACACACATATATATTCTCCTTTACCACCAAAGTAAGACAAGACTGCTGAATAGGAAGGCAAGAAACAACCTGCTTTCCAAATAATTACTGCTCTGCATAGATTCAGAGAGATGAGTTAAACCTTATTCTTACACTTCATGGTCACATCTCTGAGCCAAGAGATTTTGTTTATTCCTGCATGGTCACTCTGGAGATTTTCTGCTTGGAGCTTTTCTTTAATTTTTTTAAACAATAGAACACTTTTCATTGTCATGGCTCTGTAGCCCCTTAACTCAGCAATGCCTTAGAGACTGAGGCTGATACCATTGCAGCTGTAGGGTGGGACGGCTCCTGAGGGACAGACTGAGACCTCTACACTGCTGAACACCTGTAAGAGACGGTTCGGAAATTCCTGATTTGCCTCACAACTGTCGTGGAGAGACAGAGGCTGAAACCCCAAACTCATGTGTACAGGGGGGGACCGCAGGCCCAGGAGAAGTGGAATGTTGGCCAAGGCATTCCCTACAGAGTGCAGGTGTGCGTATTCACCAAACTGAGAACTGGTCCCATGGGAACCATGGAAAGAACAATGGGCCGTTACAGTGGCCTGAGCTGCGGGCAAGGCTGGTACGTGTTGAATCTGTCTTGGCCTGTCCTGCACTCTTGTTTCAACAAGCCTGCGAGACAATGACTATTCCCCACCTGCCTGGTGAAGCGCTCCCCCTCCTTTACTATAAAACAGACCCCAAAGCCCACCGTGATTTTGAGATCTCCCCAGCGAAAGAAGACCTCTCCTTCAAGACCTACAAGGGCGCATCTCTTTTGTTGGTAGCTATATTATCTGTTCCCCCATTTTCCTGTCTCTTTTCTTTTCTTTTTTCCTTATTTCTCTTCCTTCTATCGCATCTGAGTTGGGTATTTTAATAAAGGTGTTTTGATTTTATTTAAAGTTGAGTTTCCCTTGTGACTTTTGGACTCTTGAGATCAGGTTAACGAACAAGTCACAAAAATCTGCTTTAAAGTGGATCGTGACAACACCCAACAACCTGACATCTGGAGCACTTCCCTGGCTGGTTTGAGTTTTGCACTCCTTCCTGCACTCCTTCCTTCAGCTTTGTGGCTGTAGATGTACCCCTGATCATATGGAAACAAAGACACAAAGTTAGGATGCATAGCACAGCTCTTAAAAGTTTAAAAAAAAAAACAAAAAACACCCAAAAAACCACAACTTGTTCCCCTCTCCTAAAGCACCATAGTGGTTCTCACGTTACCTCCCCTGATTTTCTGGTTTCTTATTTTAATTGTTACATTTTCAGAATTTTCACCACACCCAAGAAGAGTGAAAGATTTAGGCATTACTGCATTTGTCAGCTAAAGCCATCAGGGAATTTCCTGTTTTAATTTGATAGATACCAAAAAAAAAAAAAAAAAACCCAAAAAACCCACCAAAAACCACCAAAAACCACCAAAAACCACCAAAAACCACAAAACCTACAAAATGGTGTAGAGCCTATAAAGAAGAAAATTATTCAAATGTGAACTGTCAACACAGAATGCCAGGTTTTCCCTCCAGTAGCACAATACACGGTCAAAGGTAGATGCAGAGGGACACAGAAGAGCCCTTACCACCAGGCAACCATGCAATAATCACCCAGAATCATCAGGGATGGGGTTCTGCCTGCCTTCAAATCCAATAAGCTCATGAGACAATTTGATTTTCATTTCCCACAATACATTTTCCTAAGAGAATTTCAGAGGAAAATTTATCACACGAGGAATGGCTTCAGTGAAGTAATAGTCAAAAGAATCTACTTCTTTCTGTTTGATAGATCAGAAGAAAAAATATAATGAATCCTTAAGGCAGTTCATTGTACTAGTATCAAGTTAAAGTTCTGAGATGGGACTCATAATATCTTTTGCTCTTCATTTTTTAATGTTCTTTACTTTTCTAAAAGATATACTACCTCCCCTCCATATATTTGTGCTCAATACTTTATATGAGAACAGTTTGATTTATTTCTCTGTGTGTCTGCCCCAGCTAAGTCTGGGCACAAGTCTGCTGTTAAACACCCCCTATTTAGGTTTTGAAAATAATGAGCAGAAAGATCCACAAAATTATCCAAAAATTAACCAAAACAGCGACAAAGCAGAAAATTAATAATTTTTACATATAACATAAAAAGCCAGTGTTAACTGGGTTTTTTAAGTTGTTAATATGATCACCGAGGTTTTGGTGGAAGAATTGTATCCTACTGAGATCACTCCATAGAGTCAAAGCCTTCTGATAAGAGCACTTATGTGGATTATCCACTTATACTCCAGCTCAAACAGGTTATCTAGTAGAAATATAATCAAAGAGCCCTCCAGCCTGAGTTCTTGCAGATTTAGCTAAGCTGATTATTTCCTCCCACTTTTAAGTCCTGTTTCTTCTCATGTAATCCTGGCATTCTGGTCTCTCCCTGGGTTGCCACCCACCGTCACCGTTGTCACTATTTTGCAAGGCTACCCCAAGTCTGCAATCTGATGTGCATGTGAAAAACTGATGTCAAGAATCACACACCAACACCTGTAAAGCATGCATTCATTTAAAAAAAACAATGAAACTGCAATTGCTCTGTTATATAATCCTACTGTGTTTGCAATAAAAAACATCGGGGAAAAATATGTTGTTTCTTCGTGATGTCTTTTAATACAAACACAAGATGATTTCAAGTTAAACATGAAAAATTACATCCAATTTAACTTATGAAAACAAATATATATATTCTAGATGAAGTAGTTGTGCTGCCAACATCTGGTATTTATGTGTATACATATGTGTACAAACATTGATTTTTTTATTTAGGAGTTTTAAAATTGCAAAAACTTGAAATACATTTCCTTTTGTCATCTCTAGTCAAAATATACAGATGAACACTATTTTTCATAAAATTTTTTAACCCTTTTCTCACAACAGACCATTTTACTAATGAAACTATGCTACTGTATATTGAATTTTACATTAAGCATTGAATTAAGCCAGGGGTATACATTATCAGAATAATTCATGACACGCTGTAGAGAAGGTGACATTTAAAATGCAGATGAAAATATTTGATGAACTTCTTATAGATTAATGATGTGGCAAACAGTTGTTTGTTTCTATTTGATGGCGATCCCATAAAGCCATTAGAGGTCCAGTTCCAGCTATTAGTCACAATTCAGTGGCAACAGAGCTCCAGAAAAACCAAATGCAACACATCCTTGTGACAATCTGCACTAAAGAACTGATGAAATATTAATCACTCAGGCTCCACATGCAAAATGCAACAAAAAAAGAAAGTCAGAATAAGAAAAAATAGCACAGCAGGGGTGCTGTATATTAACATCAACAAGTCAGTTTGAAAGGCTAAAGCAAAATGCAGCAACCCCAGCCCCCCATGTTTGTAATTTTAAAACTCTTGTCATAGCTAAGTAATAGCATGGCCACAGCAGGATGCACCAAAATTAAAGGTAAAAGCTCTCCTAAGGGGTGAAGAGAAGACGTAATAGTGCCAAAACAGTCACTGGAAAAGCTTTATTTTTTGAGAGAGAGAGAGTGTGCACAAAGCAGAACTAGATTCATTACAAAGATTCATTTGGCAGAATTATCTTTTCCTCTGTGACTTCTGAAAGCCTTTGACTGTCATCTGCTGTTGCAGAAATTTTCTATGGTCTAGACATTTGGTCACTCATACGAGTGTCACTGGTCTTTCCAGCTCAGGGTTCTTTTGAATTAAATACTTCAAGAATGTACAATGATTTACTAAAAAAAAAAAGTAAAAAACAAAACAAAACAAAAACTACAACAACAACAAAAAATAATTAAAAAAAAAAAGTGGTTGTGAAAATATTTGTGTACAAGAGAAATTTTGCAAGTCTTCAAGTTTCCCAACGCTTTAAAAAACTTTCTCTTGTTGCAAACAAAAGTGAAGGATAAGATAATTTGTACCTTGGATCTCTTCCCTAAATGTGCTTCTAATGCAAAATACTTCAAAATCAGGGCAGCACCAATCTCACTTTGATTTCACTTATTATGTAATACAACAATTAAAGTATCTTGAATTTTCTGAAGCCTTGAATATCAGGAAAAACCTTATCTTTTTTTCCCAAATACCAGCCTTGATGACTCATTAGTAGCAATAATACAGTAAATAAATATTGCCCCAGTGAGACAATCATCTATTTCTTGTGACCACTACAATTTACTCCACAGGCTTGTTTCTCATATTGACTGAATTACATATTTGGATTACATGCATGAAATTTTTTCTCAAATTTTACTTATATAATTATAAGATTTGAGCCATTAACCATCATCAGGCTTTCCAGTAACCAGTACTACCCATTATTAAGTGAATCTGCTCTCCCAACAAAAAAAGCTATGGTAGATTTTTCTGTATGTGATCCAGTGTGTTTCTTCCAGCTACAAAATTATATATGAGAATATTTGTACATTCCTCCCTTACTTAAATATTGATCCCAGTTGTACAAAACACCTCTGAGAATTTCAAAACCACACATTTTTATACTGTGGTCATCAGTTCTCAACTACATCTTTACATAAAGAACCAACAAGTAGAAAGAATTTCAGTCTAGGATTATTGCTGGTGCTCACTGCTTCTTGGAAGTTCTTATTTTAAAATTCTAGCTACAGGAGTCAAGTTAGAAAGAGCAACAGACAGAAAACTTTTCACACAAAACACAGATTCTTAGTGGAACTTGTGGATTCTAAAAATTGTTGCCAGGCTGCAGATCAAACCTACTTGCTGCTAATGAAATTTAAAACATATACACATTATAATTAATGTGAGGGAGGGGAAAAGCAAACATGGGTAGCACCTTTGTTCAATTCTGCATTGGTTTAATCAAAACCCAGAAGAAAAGCAAATAAGTAGAAAGAAATAAGATATTTAAATCATAGAAGTTGATATTTTTTTCCATTGTGTGACTTCATATTGGCTGCTAGATTGTAATAGAGGAAAGGTGAGAGAGAAGGGGCACTAGAGCTGGCCCCCAAGTAATATTTGAGGAGCATCCTGGAGTCTCCAGTTAAATTGCACACAACAGTGAAATTCTCCTTCTCCTCTGATGCCAGGCTCAATCTGTTTTGTAATAGCTGATTACAAAGCCTTGCTGCACCTCTACTAGATTGATTTCTGTGCCAAATACATGAATGAAAGGGGAGCTTTCAAAAGAGGGAAAGGACATCAGTTAGGGATCAGCAGAAAATCATTCCAATTCCCTTTTTCTCTAAATTGAAACTCCTCTTGAAATGACACACCAAAGGCCCCTGCCATCTGACCTCTACCCTGTCAATACTAGAAGAGAGAATTTAAAGTCTTCTCATAGCTTCCTCTTTGCACAGTAGATCCAATGTTTTGCACTTCCTAATGAAAGAACCCAGACTTTTTGTTTTATTCCACGACAGCACAGGGCCACAGGACTTGTAAGGGCTCCTCCAGATGTGCCTGGCTTGTGGTGGCAGCCACCCCACTGCCAGGCTGCTGTGGCATTTGCTGAAACCCCTTATGCCCTGTCCTGCTGAACCTTTGGGGCCAGAAGGGGAGCTCAAGGGTGGCCATAGCAGGGGAAGAAAAGGGTGGGCATTAGCAAATTTTTGCATAAAAATTTAAACTTTGCTATCAAAGTGGTTTTTCTGCATCAGTTAGAAGATTTGGCTGCAGGCTCTAGTATGATTGCAACTGGACTGAAAGTAACTGTATTTTTTTTGATCAATCTGTTACAATTTCAATTACACCTACAATGAATCCTTATCTCCTCATAAAAAGTGTTATTTTTTGTCAAAGCAAGGATCTCAGTTTAACATCCTTTCCCACCTTTCAGCTTTATGTGGTAGGGCTACTTACCATCCTTTATTACAGTGCTGCTCTGCAACCCCTTTGCCTTCTGCAAATCTCACTTCTTTTTCCTGCTTAGAAAAATGAGAAAATAATTTTCAATCAGCTGATACAAGGCAATCATACTGGTAGCACTTGTGAAAATAGCAGTGGCTGGAGGTGACTTTTACAAATAATTCTAAAAAGAAGCATTATTATGTGCTTTTACGACATGACTTTTTTCAAAGTCTTTCGTTTTGATTTTATATTTTTAAAAGGAAAATATGTGCACTGAAAATCCTCTGTCATAAGGAAAAGCATAAAGATTTAAGAGAAATTTGCTGAGAGAGTCACTGCAATGACATCTATTTTATAAACAAAGAAAAAATATACAAAATGTCCTAATTGTGAAAACTAAAGCCTGCAGGAAAGAACTTTTTCAATGTATTTGCAGTGCTTAATACGCTCACCAGTAAAAAAATGTAAAAAATAAACACCATCGCAAATCAAAGTAGTTTTAGAAGTCAAACTGCAGCCTTCTGAATCAAAGTCCAGACTTTGACTTATTACTCTCATGGTAAAAATTAGCAGGCAAAATCATAATCCATTATAAATTTATCACAGCCCAAGTCTAGGTGGTGAATGGGAATTTCTGATGCTTTATTCCTACAGATTATGCAGACTTCCCCACAGTGAGTCTGAGTCCTCTGAAAAGGAGCAAGTTCAGTGAAATTAAAGATTGGCTGTTTTTCTTTGGCAAAAATTCTAGATGTTTTTTCTCCCAATTCCAACAGCAACTTGCAAAGCAAAAAAACCCCATATCTATAATCAAATATTACCCATTCCCTTCTCTTTTTCTTAAAATACACTAAATTAATCCATTGTACTCCTCACATTAAAATCACATACATACCTAAGAACATCTGCAAAGAAATTATCCTTTTTATAAAGAATTCTATGAAAGAAAATAGTACATAAACTCCTACAGATGTTTCTTTGTGCTCTGCTTTACAGCTACATTTAAGTACAAGTTTCTTACAGATCCTGTACATACAATACTGTATTTCTACCATCTAGAAAAAAATGGACATTTGGAATTGGACATTTCAGTAGATTAAGTTGATTTTATTATGTAATTTGACCAAAGGTTATGAATCTAAGTAGTTTTTTACCCATTCATTAACCATCATCTGTTCATATGATTGGTTTCTAGGTACCAATCTTCTGGTAAATACTGAATGATGAGTACACCACCTAAAGATCCCTCAGCTTAAAGAGGGATATAGTGGAGCCCTCTCCATTAGGGATATGGGAAATTTCACAATCAGTTGAGATTAATCAAGGTTGTACATCTGGGCGAAAGTACAATTAAACAGTAAGACAGCTAAGAGAGATATTATTATGAGATAACAAATGCCTCACAGGTACTGTAAAATTCTAAGCCTGGAATAAACAAAAGAATATATCATCATTGTTACATGTCATAAATGCAGGTTCATATTAAAAAAAAAAATCAGTAATATAGCTGAGAATATAATTTACTTAAAGTAAATATTTAGTGTTTTTCATTAGAAGAGTTCTGAAAATGTAACAAGTGATACTTTTACTAACATCATCTAAATGAGTAATTAAATGAAGAGTATGCAAAGCATCTTCCTCATTTTTATATAAAAGCTATCAAATAGTTGGTTCTGTTTAATATCTCTTAAAATATAAGTATTCCACCTGGAGTAAGTCACCAGGCTTCAGAGCAACCAAGACATGATTTTTTTAGCCAGGAATTGTCAGAGTGGGGAATCATAAGTAATATTTTTGAAGTCAACAGGAGTTTGTTTTCGCCTGATTTCTCCATTTAACCGAGAATGTAATAGTTTCTCAGTTTCAGTTACCCTCTACAATTGGACATTTCAGCAGATGAAGTATATTTTATTATGTAAACTGAGCAAAGGGATATTCCATACCACATGGCATCATGCCCAGCATATAAAGCTGAGTGTTGAACAACCCTCTGCCCATGGGAACTAGTGAATGAATTCTGTTTTTCTTTGCTTTTGCATAGCCTCTGCTTTCCTTTCCAAACAGTCTCTAACACAGCCTATGGGTTTCCGAACTTCTATCCTCTTGATTTTCTCCCAAAAACCAATGTGGAGTGCGTTGTTTGGTGGTGCTTTGTTGTTGTCTGGGGTTAAACCACAAGGAGAGGGTGTGATGGCAGAACCATTTATTGGCCACATCAAGATTGCATGAGTAGAAAACAGCTTAATTTGTCTCTTGGAGCTCCTGTCTATACAACAAAGAGAGTGCCAGCTTGTTCTTTTCTTTTTGTTATTTGCATTTTCTCTGCAATCAAAGCAGCATCTCCTTCTCATGTCACAATACAAAAAGGCTGATCATCTTGAGACAATATGCGTGTGAGACAGAATATATGGTTCACAAAGTGTTTTTTTAATAATTCATTCTTAGGTTGTCAAAGGCAAGCCAGGCTTTAGAAGTTCCTTTTGTTGTCACTTTAAAACAGGCAACACTACACAGAAGAACAGCAACAACTGGGTGGCCTCTCCTGAGTACTGAACCCAGGTCTTTTTCTTGTTTATCTCAGGAATTTACCTGCAGTCCACCAAGTCAAGAACTGTAACAGGCTGCCCAGGGAGGTGGTGGAGTCATTATCCCTGGAAGTGTGGGAGAAATGACTCAGCATAGCACTTGCTATTACGGTTTAGTTGATATGTTGTGTTGAAATCCAAAGCCCAAAAAATCTTTAAGACCTTGGGTCTGCTTACCCTGAGCTTGAGATGTTTGTTGCATTCAATTTAAAACAATGGGAGAAACTACCAAATATTACGAATTATAACAAAGATTCTGGCTTGTAGTTTAAGAAAAAGTGTGTTAAGTTAAACATTAGAAGGTTTAGAGTGTGAAGCCTTGATATAAAAGTAGTTATGGAATAAAGTAAAAAGTTCAGGGTGTGGTCGTGCAAAGTAAAGTAATGGATTTCTATGGGACAGTGTGTAATTGGATGAAAAGTACTGCAGTGCAACATTTATAAAATGCAGGTGCGTGTAACTATTGGTGTGAAAATGAAAATATCTATGCGTAGCAATTCTCTATTGTTCAATTAACCTTTAAGAGACCTTGTGACCTGCAGTCTTGTGATTCTTTTTTCTGTGATATCTGCTCTTTAACAGTCTCTGTGATGGACTACCAAAGCTCCTGAGAGACTGTGACAATAAATCTTACTTTAAAGCATACCAAAGTCAAGGCGTCATTATCCCGACAATCCCGAGAATGTTGGTGCTCCTTCAAAGGTTGGACTTGCTGATCTGGGAGGGCTTTTTCAACCACAATGACTCCTGGATTCTAACCAGAACCCGATGAACAGCAGCACGTTTACAAACAGACACCACGGGCTGGTGTTCCCAGCGTCACATCACAGGTCAGGAGTGTGCAGCCACGGCCATGAACCTCTGGAAGGGTCTGTGCCACCAAATCCCCAGTGAGAGCCAACACCTCTCTCATTCCAGTCAATGCAGCAGGGCAGCTTGGGGCTCCTCAGGACCTCTTGGCCCAACAGCAGCCTCATAAGAAAAGTGCAAAAAGGGCAGACACCCTCCCACAGGGATGCTGGGCCAGCTGGTGCTGCGGGCGCTGGAGGCTGGAGCCACCCCAGAGAGCTTCTGGTCAGAAAAATTAATGAGAGATCGTGGCCCACAGTCTTCCTCACAACTGCTGCTGACATGGCACAAATGCCATAAAAGCTGCTGCTCTTGGGGCAGCAAAGGAGGAATGTTCCAAAACAAAAGAGACTTTCGATGTTGGTTCCCTGGGTAGAGAGAGAATTGTTGGCTGTGTTTAGGACATAGTTAACAGAAGGCAAAAGGAGAAAGGAAAAAGCAGAAACAGCTGCAGCTTTTATTGCAGGAGCTCAGTCCTGCTGCATGTGGTAAATAAGGAATTTTAAGCGACTAATAAGGAGAAAGGCTGGTGACATAAAATAGAACAGTCAACTGGCACAGCTTCCTCTTTTGAGCCATGGCACTACCTTGATATTAAAAAGAAACTGTAAAATAAAAGAAGCATTGTAGTCTAGAACATGTGAGATCATGTTCTAAAACATTAATAGAGAAATGTTTAATTTTTAAACATATAGGTCCTAGGTTACTGAAAAAAATGGCAACATTCATAATGAGCAGATAAAGTATAAAAATGGCTGTTTCAGTGAATGGCTCTCTAGGAAATACAGTATAGTGGTGACTAAGAAGTAGTTTTTTACACCAATACTTTACAGGTCATCAGAGAGCTTTATTATCAGTTATAAAAAAAATTAAAAAGAAAAAAATTAATTTTTTTAATGATACATCCACATAAACTTAACAGTCACATTTTTATTCCCTATAAAAGTCATGCATTTTCTTATGAATATCTTATATTCCTGGGACCATTTAAAAGGCAATCAGAAATAAAAATGCTATAGACACAAGGAAATTAATCCAAGTGGCAATATATGTGAGAAGGTAAAACAACAATAAACCCAGCAAAAAAATTCAACCTAAAACTGTGACATCAACTTACATTGGTGCATATAAAAGGTAGGGAAAAATAGCAGACAAGAAATTAATTAGGGATGCGGGCTAAGGTACACTGAGTTCTACAGAAAAACTTCCTTTGACTTAAGTGGTCTTTTATTCATATTCTGATAGTGAATGTAGTGAAAATCTTGACTAGGCTATATCATTCCAAGCTATTTCACTAAAATGAAGTTGAATAAAATCACAAGGCATTATCAAAAAACAAACACTAATTTAAGATAGACAAAACTTTTTTGAAATTCAGTAATGCTTTAGCCATTAAAAACATATATGCTGAAAGAGACATAATTTAAACAGTAAAGAGACCAATTAAGCTGGCTGACCTCTTATTGGAAACACATTGTTTCCAATATCTGTAAGTGCAGTTTATATCATGGTTTTTTTGCCAGCTGTGCGAGGAAAAATTCAAACTTGGACCAAATAAAGTCATTTAAGTAATTTACTTTTAGTCTTTTTACATATTTGTTCCTGGTTTTTTAGGAAACCTATGTACACAGTTGGAAGGGATTTTTTGCCTGTTTAAGAGATTGCAAGATACAGAAACACAGCTTTAAGTTTTACAGTGCATACAGATGGAACCTGAAATTGTCTGTTATTTTAAAGACCTGTGTTATTGGAGAAAAAGCTGGCCATATACATTTGACTTATTTGCAAGCCACTGAGACTTGATGAATTTTCATGCTGAACAGGGCGGGTAAAAACAGGCATGAATATTCATCAGGAAGAAAAATCTCCAACCAAGACCAATGATTCGAGATCTGTTGTTCTTCAAGGAATGCTACCTTGGCCTGTCCAGCTTCAGTAACTGAAGTGGAAAAATCCCATGCAGTTATAAGAAAATATTGAACTGAAAAGACAAAGGTCTGCTGTTAATTTTTACTGTTTGGAAATTTATTTGTTTACACACCTAACAGATTCCTATTCTAAATTCACTGTTAAAATTCAGATCTAAAGGCTTCTCATCCATCACACCAAACATAAGCTCCTGAAGAGCCTGCAAGCTGGGAATGAGTGCTTTGAAAATCAATGTGTTGCATCCAGGGTTCTCAGGATAGTGTGATACAGGACTTCAGATCCAAGGTGGATATAACACTTCAAAGAGTGAGATTAGATTTATGCCCAACACCTAGGGACTTCCTCTTTAGGTAAAAATCAATTGTTCTTAAACAAATCTTATGTACTGCATAACTTAAATACATAAATAAGTACATCTATTTTTTGGTAATGAAAAGTACGCTAAAATTAATGGTTCCTTTTTTCATTGAAATATGGGAATTAACAGACAATTAAACACCACAGAGGATGGAATTATGTCAGCAGTGTGAAAGTATTTTCCCCTACTTATACCAATTCACCAGGCTATAATTTGGTTCTGTCCATTCAACATCAACTTCCACAGGGACTGCAGCACGTACTGCAAGGCCAGACTCCTCTCTTGGTCCATCTTTGTACCTTTTGTAATGAGACTGTGTTGGCTGGAACCAGTAAACTCTTTAAGTTGTAGAACATGGCTCACTGATTATAAAGTGTCACCTAAGAAACTATAGGTTCCTTGATCTAGAATACCCATTGCGGCCCTAAAATTGTGAATAGGTTGCAAATTTGTTTAGTATTCAGATAGTTTTAGTGTCCTTTTTTTTATGCAAATGGATTTTTGTGCAAAATGCATAGACCTCTCTCTTCTATAGATAGGTAAAACAAATTAATCATAACAATTCTTAACTAGCAATAATGAGGTATATAAAAATAGGCTTTCCAAGTTATGTATCATGGCTTTGAGAAAAACGTTGTGAGTTTTTTGTGGCAGCTCAGTCTCACACAAATGCTCACTCACTTCCCCACAGAGGGATGAGGGAGAGAACTGGGTCTGTAGAACTGAGAAAACCTCGGGTTTGGTACAAAGACAGGTTAATAGGTAGAGAAAAACTGCACAGGCAAGTGAGGCAAGGAGTCATGCACTGCTCCCACATCAGCAAGCAGGGGTTCAGCCACCCCCAGGAGAGTGGGGCTCCTTCTTACAAAACTGTGACTTTGGAAAGACAGATGCCATCACTACCAGTGTCACCTCTTCCCTCTTCTTCACCAGCTTTTATTGCTGAGCATGATATGGGATATTCCTCGGGTCTGTTGGGGTCAGCTGTCCTGACTCTGTCCCTCCAAACTGTTTGTACATCCCCAGCCCATTCTCTGGTGGGTGGGTGAGAGGCAGAAAAGACCTTGACTGTGCAAGCTCTGCTCAGCAGTAAATATCAACACTGCTTCCAGTACAAATCTAAAACACAGTTCTATATCAGCCACCATGAGGAAAAGTATCTCTTTCCCAGCCAAAACCAGCATAACTTAAAAAAAAAGAAAAATAATTCTGCTAGAAAAGATGTACCTTCTTAATTGTAATTAAATTTATTTTTCCCTGCAACAACAACAGCAACAAGAATAAGTTACAGAAAAACAGACAAGGAAATTAAATCCAAAAGTTACGTTAAACATAATTAACATTGTGACATAAACTGACAAAAGCCAGGAAATTGAAACCTAAGGCTGACACTCTATCTATAATGGTCTCTGTTTTTCCATGACATGACTTAAAACCAGAGTTATAGCCTTGACTTTAAATTTCCTGTCTGTTGTCAGTTAGTGTTACAACCTTCATGTTCCTTAAACATAGGATGGGTTTAATTCTATATTACCCTTTTATTGAAATGAGAATCAACAGTAAAATCAGAACTTTTGAAAATAGTTTTGGAAAAAAACCTGTATGAGTTTGAAGTTTTCCATGTCTTACATTTGACCTTCACCACATTTTTTCTTCAAATGAAATTTAACAGTACATTTTAATTTCCTACTAAATTGTGAAAGCAATTATTTTCTGTTTTCAAACACAGGTATTTCATTTGTAAACTATACGGGATCAAAATGAATCTCTAAGAGAAAATAACAAATCCATTTTGTTGGAGAAATTATTTTTCTTTATCATAATTATTATTTATTGTATCTGTAGATCTGTCTCAAGTTTTTTTTGTTTTTTTTTTTGGTGCAGGGCAAAGAGATGATAGTAACTGTCTCTAGGGAGTTTGATATATGACTGTAAATGCTCTGCATGGGCCTATTTCTTTGTATAAATAAGACTGTAACTTTCAAGAAAAAATCGTTACTGTTGCAACATATCAAAGCCACAGAAATAGAAGAAATGTGGTTCTAAACAACATCAGCAGTTTCAAGCACTACAAAAATTCAAGGCTGTGTTTATAATATATTCTATTTCCTTCAGACAACTAGAAAAAAGCAAGACCAAATTAATTCCAAACATATATCTTAGCATCCTATTTTGTTCCAAAGGCTTATGGTTTCCCATCTCTTTGTGGATATTAGGTTAACACACAGAAATGATAATTTAGAAGATAAAGAACATAACTCTTAAGCTACACTACAAACTGCATTTACAACTCTTTGGTACAGGTATACATATTTTCTAATAAAATCTCATAAAGACTGTAAGTATACCGAGGCAACCTAATCTTTATTTACTGGAAAAATATTTACTTTCCATTTTAAAAGTAGTATAAAGTAACAAAGTAATAATATTGTCTGTGTAAGAGAAGGAAATCAGCTGAAGGGATCTTATTAGTTTTAATTCAGCCAGTGAGGAGATAGGAAATAGCATATTAGAAATCTCTTTCTGCAAGCCAGTGACATCACTTGTGTGGAAGCAGGATTATTTCATATATGATTAAAGGGACACATTAATTCAGTGAATTTATTGGAATTACACCAAGAATCTTCCTTTGGGAATAATTTTACCTGGTGGTGCAGATCATTCTCTAGTATAAATCCCCCAGGCTATTTGGACTTGATTTATGACCCCTAGGAATAAGGCCCATTGTTCCAAAAGAGCAAAATTTTTGTTCAAGAAAAACTGCCAAGAAAAGCAAAGGAGCCTTAATTGCAGCATTTGATAAATTTGTATCTTCTCTAAATTTATTTATATAGTCAATCCTTTTTAAATAAACATTTTCTGAATGCCTAAAGAATGTTATGCATGTTTTAAACAGTGTCCTACTAAACGCAATATGGTGCAATAAATTAATATATTTCCTGAGGAAAAAAGTATCTCTTTGACCTTAAGGCAAATTCATTCATATCAAATCTCTGCACATCCAAAGGACTCCTCCATACCAGTTGTGTTTAATAAGCAGGCAAGTTTAACGAGATGGTCCAGGGTTCACCTACCCAGAGTACACCCAGAGCCAAAGATGAGCCTTTCTGTAAATCACCTCATTACCCAAATAAACACACATACCATTTGGCCTGGGCTTGGCTCCTGGCTGCTGCATTCCAGGGCAATTCACACTCTCAGAAGAGGATCACGAGCAGAGTAAATGAAGAAATAAATTAAGAAAGCAAGGAGGTGCGCTGTCTCTGTGCCCGTTCATGCTCACAGGGTGGGCTCTGCACGGTGACATTCCCGTGGCCTTTGGGGGAAGGATGGTACCGGCCCACGCAAACACCGAACCTGCCTCTCGGGCTGCCTGCAGCACCCACGGGAAAAGAGAAACAGCAGCAGCTCTCCTCATGCACCATCATGAGGAAACCATCAAAACAAGGCAGCTGGCTTACTAGAGGTGGCAGCTCATCTCTTCTGTCTTAAAGGCAGGTCAAGGTGCCAGGCTCAGATGCAGATGATACAAATCCCACCTTAGGTAACTGAAAATATACTTTTTTTCCCCCTCTCCAAATGTAAGCAATTTAAAATCGAATGTGCAGAATTTTTGACTCTTTATCTCTTCTTGGTTTCATCTTACAAAGTCCTGTTCTTTGATACATATCATAGGAAGACTCCAGCTCTTTATCTGTGGAAACTGATCTGGGCACAGATGAAGCAAATGGCTCATTTTAAACAGAATCTGCAGTGAGGACATCCTTTCTCCAGTCTGAAACAGAGTTACCTTTGATTTTGCATAACTGATTTATATGTAAAACCTAAGCCTTTTCTCCGTACAGCCTGCTGTTGGATAACCTGCTCTTTCACCATTTTTGCAAATCTTGCATGTGCAGTAAAGATTTTTTGGCAACAGTTTAGAGGCTTCCTCCCCCACAACTTCTTATGAACTCCGTCTGGCCAGAATGAAGGAATCTAAGTTGAACAGTACATCAAATCCCTAAGTGATATACTCCTAAATCCATTGTTTCTCATAATGTTTCAAAGAATTATGTTTGAGTAAGGAAATTGAGGGCTTAGTAATATATTGATAATTAACACAGCAGATGTTGTATAAGTTTAGGCTGCAAGAACATTTCTATCTGAAAAGAAAGTAACTATATTAAGCATGAATAGAAACATCTTAGTGGCACTGTTCTAGGGATTTTTTAAATAGTTTAGTCTTATAAATAGCTGATTTCATGTCTGAAAGGAAAATATCCAACAGTCCTCACAATCTGCTCTTTGGTTTTTTAGGATTTTTTTTGCTTTGTTTTTTTTTTTTTTTTTTTTTTTTTTTCCCCTGTCTTATATCATTTAAGTTCAAAATGAATCCATATTTTCCATGATTTATTGGGTAACATTGTAAGAAAGGCAAGACAGTAACCTCGGGCAAACCATATGTAGTGAACAGGTTCCAGAGACATTTTATTGCTTTCTACCAGTGGTAGGTTAGCACTGGCAGGCTTCCTTCTGAATAGGTTACAACTGCTATCAGATACATCTGTTCAGCATTTTACTGCAAAGGGAATGTAGTGCCAAAACAATGCTCAACTTGGATTGCCCATTTCCTGAGATTACTCCTTTCAAAAAAGTTCACATAAAGCCTTTGTCTCTGTAATTTTAACATCTGACAAACAAAACCTGAAACAATATTTTAATTTCATACATTATTCGCAAACTTCTACAGAAAATATAACTATAATTAGTATAATCACTATCATCTGCCAGCAGAGAAAAGAGATTCCAGAAATCATTTATGCTGGTTTATTTGCAGGATTTTTGTTGTTGTTATTTTATTTTAATGAGGAAAGCCTTATTTACTATGTTCTCACCTTGCCAGTTAGATCTTTCATGTCAATTTTTTATCCTCTTCTAATGGAGAAATAATTTAGATTTTATATCACAAAGTTTAGCTGTCTTCAATAACGTTTTTATAGGGATTTTACTTTGCAACTGACAGTCTTAATAGAGGCTTTCTACTCCGTTTCCAAAATGCAAGCCTGTGCAGCCTTATCATATACACCCCAGACAATTCTCTGGTTCTGAGACAACAACAACAAAAAAATTACAATAGAGAAAATCATCACATTAAAAATCAATCTCACTGCACTTGTCTTCCTGAATGTTAATGTTGTCCAATATCTATAGATGATCACAAAAAGAAGACATTATTCCAAGGTGTGATGGAGGTGAAACCTATAATTTATCACCATGACAAAGGCCAGGTCTGGAACATGTTCTTTCACTGCCTTTTGCATATTTCCTCTTTGCAGATTCAGTGGTGCTAGAGAAGAGCTTTAGGTCCTGTATTCGTGACTCAAAGAATTCATGCAGTAACTTCTACCACCCATATTAATTTTTCCACAACTAGCTTTGCAGACCCCAGGTAAATCTCTTGTTTTGGCTGTGTGGGTACTCACTGCTATGGTACAAAATCTCCAATCAGGTGATAAGCTGAGGCTTATATTCAAAGTGTATTCAGCAATACATGCTCAGCTCTGTCACTGGCCGTGGCCGGGGACATGGAGCTGTGGAGATTTGTATCCACCTGGGCTTTGCTACTGCTAATGCCCTGTGCATGGGAAATCATGAGATCCCTTCCTTCTCTTGTGCCAACTGCGCTGCTCATCTTGGGGTCACCAGCAACCTTGCTGAGGGTGTTCTGGACCTCACTATGACATTGGTGAGGACATCAAGGAGCCCCGAGGGACAGCACTCCTCACCAGCCTCAGCCTGGACACAGACACATTGGCCACGGTGCCTGGCTGCATCCATCCAGACAACGTGCAAAACGCTCAGAAAATGAGATAGAAAACAGCTGAAGAATGATCAGAGCAACCATCTTACTTTCATATTTCTGCCTTAATCCTATGACCAAACAGAAGTGAACTGGTGACTGAAGTAGGTGAAAAATTACTTGTATAGATGAAAAACTACTTGTAGGTAAGGTTGAGTCATTTTTCAAGGCACAATACACTCATCTCAGCAGTGTTTTTAATGTTAAATTTAACACTGGAGGACAAGTAGCTCAACTCGTTTTTATAGAGAAGAGACAAGATCTTTATGTTCCTGTCTCCATCAGAGATTGAACACAGCACCTACAATTTTTATCTATTGTTATTCCTCTGTACCAAGTTTTCCTGGGGGGGGGGGAAATACACTGTCCTAGCAAGAAATAGCAAATTTATATATTATTAGACATATTTCTCATTAATACCACTTTTAATAGTCAAGACTGAAGTATGATGAAGACAGTCCTTCTTGGGCTTTCAGAGATACAAGAAGGATCATAATTATTGTTCTTGTAAGTGCAACATCTGTTTTTCCTATGAAAATTTCCAGATCACTCTACTTTAAAGGAAATTTTTGTGATCCAAAAATTCAACAGTTCCATAATAACTCGAATTAAGCATAAACTCTGCGCCAAAATGTTCTGCTAGCCCAGATGTGTGTGTGATGATGTGTGTCTGCTGGAATAGCTGAAAGTGTTTCCATCATTCTTGGAAATTAAGCCTGAAGTCTACAACCCCTCAAACTCTCAAAATCCAAGGACAAGCTATTTTACTTATATCCTGAAACAGAAGAAGGAATTGAACAAATCTTTCTCTTTTGCAATTTCACCTATACCATGTAAATAGGAAGCCAAGTCAGTTTCATCTGAATTCTACACTAAAGGTATAACTTGCCACTCTCCTCTTCTTGCTATCCAAAATTTCTCAAGATTACACCCAGAACAGATGCATAGAGAAGAGTCACTTTTAAATACATTATTCTTTATTCTTTTCAGAAATAATAACATTTTTGTGCTAAATAATTTTTAACATCCATAAGCCCCTCAAGAAGCAAAATAGGAAAATGCTACATGATATATTTAGTGTGATGTTCCAAAAATAGCTATCAGTCAATTAAACAAAGGATTGGGTCCAAAAAGTTATTAAGTTTATGGTGATAGAAGCATCCAATTGATTTCTTTCTGGAAATAAATATGTATCACTATGTATTATCCCAGTCTTATAAAGTAGCTGAGATGATAATTTCCTTTATGTCAAACTCTGCTATGTGTTTAAAACGTATTTTGCTTGACAATTACAATTGTTAAAACTGATTTAGTTGTCACAGCACTTGGCTGTACCAATGCCCCTGATCCATGTGAAATTAGGGGTTAGAACAGATTTCTCAGAGCAGATTTCTATTTCAGAGTTATTTGAATTTCTTTACCACCATGACTGTATTTAACCTCTGATTCCACTATCCGATCCAGTCAAAGCTGGAACTATCTTTTTTCCACCAGGTATATAAATACCACTCTCTGAATTAGAGAAATCAATACCTGTTTAATCACGGCCCCTGAAAAGCTCAAGTTCAGTTTACTTCTATTTCAGCTGAAGAAACATCCATGAAGGAGACTCTTTTTTACTTTCCTATGAGAAAATATCCATAAATTCTCCAACACTATAATTACTGATAAAATCATAAAAAGCAATTAACACCTCCAGCTTCTTTCTACATCAGTGAAACTTCAAACTGATATTGAGGGAAGCATATTAAGCAGACATTTAAATCATAAAGAAATCACTGTTGTTTAAGCATATACTTTCAATGTTCTGACTGTTTGATTCCTGCACACCTTGGCCTCAGAATTCCATTAGGTCAGGACCTGCAAATATTTCACAGTCAGTTTTACACTGCTCAACACAGCTCCTAATGGGCGGCACTCACATATATTCTAGTCCAGAACAACTCTCTCTCATAAAACTGGGATGAAAACCAGACCATGCTCCACTCTGAGCTACACAACTGCTCACAAGTGAAGGGACAGTGACACTGTCCTGCAGCCACACATTAGCTGGGAGCAGTAAAGCAGAGAGGTTACCCTGAATCCAAACCACTGAAACCCAGAACAATGCTAAATAGTGACAAAATCCTGAAAGGAACTAACCTCACAGTGCAACAAAAAATGGTGCTAGGATGGCTGAAATTACATTAGTAAGTCACGTAACTCATAGTAACTGTACATTAATTCATATTGAGAAATACACGTGTTCTAACCTGGTTGAAAATTCTGAAAAACTTGTATATTTTTGTTTGTTTGTTTTGTGAGAAATTCAGAAGAGATTATATCTTCTGTATCACAAGCTGAAATGCTTTCCACAGCAGCAAAACCCTATTTGGCAATAGCACTCTAAATTTTAGGTTTAAATGCTGGATCTGTTGAAAGTTCATCTTGTTTGTTGAGGAAGGAAGTCATAAGTTCTATATATGACCAGGCACGGACCTGGTATCCTATAGGGCAGTCTGATTTATTGCATATATTTTTGATTCTCTTCTTTTCATAAACAGTGATTATCTTAATGTTAAGCAGAACACTTTGAAAGTGAAACACATCAACTGACAGGAGACTGCTGTAATCTCAGCCACTGGACAAGCTGTTAATAGATGTTCAAATCTCAGTGCAGCTACATTTACTTTCCCCTGCTAAGTATAAACCTGTTTGGTATTCACTGCAGCTGGTGTTACTAGAATGATGCTAATGATAGTTTATCTGCTTCCCACTCTTGCATAGCTCAATTCCTATATTTAAATCAGCAATGCCAGAAAGAAAATTATACAATATATCCCTGATCTAAAGTTAATTTTCAGTTCTGGCATCACCCACCTGAACGTGGAAAAATATTCCACCCTTTGGCAGACGAAACTGCTGTCATAAACTCTCATATAGATGCCTTCATTATTTTTTCAGTCATTGACTTCCATTCCACAACAAAAATTCTTCTGCTTATGCAAATAAGAGGCTGGTTTTGTTGCTTCTCTTTCCTCTCCTCTGTAATAGTAAAACTAGCTTGTTGCCTTATAGAGTATATTACTTACAGTAATTCGATTTTAATTATTCTTTTCAACAATGCTGAACATTGTCATGAACTCCAGGACCACTAAGTACTTGTTGAAAACTGCCCTCTGTTTCCTCCAGCTCAGTTTCCCTGCTTCCAGTCTTCTCTGTCTTCTAAAAATCCAGAAGTTTCTCACCCACCTCAATGCCCTGTCATTGACAGGGATCCTCCTGCAACAGAATCCCTCTCCACATCTCAACCACCTCTACACCACCGAATGACAAACTAATTAAAAAGAATTGCTTGACATTAAACTGGATTTTCATGTTAATTTTGGTCAGATACAGAATACTTTCAATCATAGCAATGCCATCATTACTGAATAAGGACATAGAGGGCATGAATAGAGACGTAATTTTCTAGGCTTCTGATTCTTTGCAGTGCCACTCCAAGTCCAGGACATCACACAGCTGAATCATCCAAGTGCACGGAAGTGCTTGATGAGGGCTGGGCCTCATAACCAGGAACTTCCTCCATTTCAAATTGTGCTGAACTCAGTACAGAACCCAAAATCTTCCACAAAGCACCACTGCATTGACACCCAGCTTGGATCATGAGGCCAGTATCCAAATGAATAAAACAGTGGGAAAAGAGGTAGGTTAATGTTCTCAATTCAAATTGTTAGACCAGAGAAATCATTGTCAATGCTCTTCTCGATGAAATCCATCCAGACCCACCTGTTAGTCCCACACCTTCTCTGCAAGTATCCATAGAGAGAGATGAGTGAATCATTAGCACTGCACAACTGATAGCACCTGGAGCTTAAATATCATCATTTAATTCACAAGAAAAATACTAAAAATCAGTTATTAAAGTGCTAAAGATTTTTCTCTACAATATGAACCAGCAAGTGTTACATCCCCTATCATGTAGCTAATGTTAATATTATTTATACCTCTAAGATTCCTAAAATTAAAAAAGAAACAAACTAAAAATGTTTGTGTCATTTACAATTGTCATTTTTATGTAATCCTCCTGTATTCTATTTCAATTTCAATGTTGATTACATCCCCAACACACAAGAAAGCTACAGAGCTACAACACACAATTTATTTACAAAAGACGAGTATATGGAAATATGTATTTATAGTAAATCAGTTTAGCAAATTTTTTGCTCATTCAACTTGCTGAAATGAATAAAATTTTGCAATGCAATGAAAAAAAAATTGATTCACGACCGTGATTGATTACTGAGGAAAAAAGGCAAACAAATAAATATTTGCATCCATATCGATATATTTTCAGGACAATGTTGCAAGGCTGTATTATGCAGTAATATTAAAACAATTTGTAGTAAATCAATTTCCTACTCTTCCCATTAATTTAAAGCTGACTGAAGCCAAATATTTTCTTAACTTACAAGTAAAGGCATACTGGATGACAAGGATTTAATATTTTTTTATATGTATACATACCACCATGTATCTTCACTATTTATCCACAATATGTGTTCCACTATTGCCAAAGAAATTTGATTTGCCTTCCAGTGTAAAAATTGTGTTAAACAAGACAAAATACAAAAAATACTAATTTATACAAGGATGTAAAATATCAAACAATACATCATGAAAATGTATCCTTTGAATGACATTTGGAGTCTGGGATTCCAGCCAAAAGAAAAAGGCTTTTAGGTTATGTTGTTTCAAGATCAAAAGATCAAAAGTTTTTTATAATTTATCAAGTAAGAGCCAACAGATTTACAGTATGTTTTTTCTTGTCCTTTCAACCTTCAGGAAAATATTAAGCCAAAAGACAACAGGAACAATCTGGAAAAACTGTATAATGTAATAAATATATTAGGGATATCAAAATACTATATAATATTTATTTTACTGAAAGATTTTTTAGATTATTAGAAAATAGGTAGCTCAAGTACACAGTGGTGCCTTGATATTTTGTTATATTTCTATTCAGAGAGGCGCCTTTAGGAGTGCTAGTGCAGCTAAGTATTTGGGGATAGTTAATTTCAAGTTGTACAACATTTTTTTCATTTTGAAAATGGCAACATGAAAAATAAAATAAAAAGTGCAGATGCATAAAACTCAGGTCTACTTTTGTGGCTTGATTGGGCTAGACTTGTGTATCCTTTTTGCTTTTATACATTAGTTCATGTCGTTATGCTAAATGCAAATAAAACACAAAGGAAATTTAAGACCCCTTATTCTGCCATATGCTTCCAAAATAACTCATAAATCCATTCCAGCTAGGTAAATAGGTAAATGAGGATTTCATAATTTTTTGGGAGTCTGTTTTCACATGTTTGTTCCCTAGCAGGCTGAGGAGTGCTCTTTTCAACGTTTATATTCCTCCACTAAACATTTATATATATGCATCTGTGCTAAGTTTAACCTTCTCTCTTGAAGGTTAGGCTTTCTTGACAGTGGAGAAATCATCAGCTACCAAGATCCAACTTCTTTTTAGACACAATAGCAAAGTCAAGAGAAATCTTGGTCTTAAAACAAAAAAAACAAAAGGTTAGTGTAGTTCCATTTTAATAATTACTAGAACTTTAAAACAACAACTAGGCTAGAAGGGAAAAACTGCAAGTAACTTTTTCATATCAGCACATGCGCTACGGTAGTTTTAAATATCTTCTTTTCTAGTTACCACCACTGTACTCCCTAACACGTACAGATGAATTTGTCAGCCAAGAAATGCATTGGTTTCCTATGTACCTGATGAGAAGAGTCGAGGATAAGGCTGAGAGTCAGCAGTAGGAAGTTATACAAGGGCTGGAGCTTGAACAAAGGGGAACCTGCTGTGGCCACTTTGCCATTTCTTGTGAGCCCAGGTAAACATGCACACTGCACAGAGCAGGGATGTGCCACTTCCACAAAGAGAGTTTCAGGTGGACAGCTCAGGAACAAGTGCTGTGATCTGACCCCGACCGTCTTGGGGGTTGCGCAAATTTTGCACCCGTGGTGAAGCAGCTCAAAACACAGCTTTTCTTGTGTGTTAAGGTTTTAAGCTCTCAGGTCTGAAGCATAAATGATGGTCCACAGGAGTGATCAAGGAGATGCTGAGTCCTTCACAGACTACTCTGTTTCTACTTTTTCTCTTTCCTGCCCAAACTCCTCTAGGATCTCAGAAGCAGGATGATGGCAATTTCTGTATTTAGAATGAGCATCAAGCACTAATGAGCCATAGTAATACATATTTTGCATACTTTACTCAGATTTATTTTTTATGCGTGCTTGTATATTTTAAAATAAGATGCTGATCTGAAAAACAAGTTCATAGATAATTAAGATAGGTTTTTAAAAGTTAATCCTATACAGGTAGGTTCGAAAAAGATTTCTCCCTGCAGTACTGTATTTACTTTGATAACAGGCTCTTAATACTTCATGTGTCATTGTCATTTATGTTAATGAAATCCCTACCAGTACTTTTCTGCCTTAAATATATGTGTGCAGAAGAAAAGACCAGCATACCTGGAATTTTAATTTAGAGATACAGATTAACCCATTTATGCCAGATGATTACATCAAATCGGTTTACTAAAAATACAGGATTTACTTACCCTAAGTCTAGGATGTCAGAAAACTTATCTCAGGTATTAGGCTGCGTTCATTTAAATCTTAGTTCAGTCATATTAAACCAGCATGGCCATTTAATCATGCCTCAGGCTGGCAAAACCAAGGTTTACAAAATTCTCCTCTGTGTTAAAAGATGTGATGGTGCTATCAGAACTTTGACCACTGCTCTTAGAATTCTGTTGGAACAAGGGCAGACTTTGCAAAAAACAGGATATCTTTGGCTGTACATTCACAAATTGGGCGTCTGAGAACGAAAGGAAATGAGCTGCAGTGCTGGAGAGGAACTGAGGACTGCTAAAATACTCGGACTCTGCTCAAAGACCCTCTGCATTCTTTTATATGTGCATGGGAGACCCCATGTCATGCTAGAATAGAGTCAATAAATATTTGGTCTTGAAACACACCTCCTGCCACATAATAGAAAATATATATAGGTACGCCAGCTGATCTATTTATCCAAGGAGGAGAAACTTGAAAGAAAAAAAACTTCATTAAAAAGAATCACATCCTATCTTCTCATGGTTCATTTCAACTTTATTATCTGACACTTCCATGTTTTACTTGAAAAAAAACCCCAACCAAACAGAATGACTAAAGCCCTTTTAGACCTTGTTAGGATTTTTTAAATGTCATTCTAAAGGGTAAAAGGCAAGCAGTGCCTTTTGACTGGTGAAGGTAGTGCTCTGTGTGTTTGTTGCATGATTTTTAGTCTTTTAGTTACAGTTCCTCTGGTATCTGTATTTAGTATAAACTCAGAATAAGTGATAGATACACTCACTGGACCTAAAAATAGCTGCAGCCTGAACCAATTCTGCCCTCTCTTTTCATGTACAGGTGGATGAATCAAACCTAGTAGTAAAATAGCCTGGAGGCAGATAGACAGCAAAGGAACTATCTATTCTACCTGCAAATATAGAAAATAACCCCTCATGCTGAAATTAGGAAAAAAAAAAAAAGCCATTTTAAAGAACAGTTTAGTTCCATAATGATAAAAATAAATCACTCTTTCCACAGGTAATTGTTCTTTTTTACACTTCTTTTCTAATATTGGAATGTATATTTTGAGTACAGTAGAAGATTAAAAAAAAAAAAAAAATAGGACCAATAAGAATTCTTTGGCATTTCCGCTCCGTCTAAAAGACATTAACACATGAACTAACAAACAAACTAAAATAGACCACTTCATGTTTGGCCTATTTGAAAATAATGAGAAGCCTAGTAGATCTTCAAACTTTCTCTTTTATTAAGATAATGTTCTACTTTTTACTCCTATGTTTTGCTGCTTTTTTTTCTCTCCAAGGTTCAATGTATCCAAAATGTTAACACAGTGCCTTTGTGTGTCTGAACTTTTCACAAGGGGCAGAGATAGGTGATGCCTCCTCTGCCATGTCTGTGGTACGTTTTTGTCTATATTTAAAACCCCATATAAAAGGTTGTAATGGTCAGGTGTCTGAAATTGTAACAGAAATATATATCCGTGAAGCAGCCGTGCAGTGTTTGAGGCTAGCTGGGGACCTAATTTAATTAGAAATTTCTCCTATTAGAGCAAATTTTATAGAGAATGAGCAGCTAGGAAAGATCTTTAACCAAGTTAGAACCTGACTCCCTTTGCCAGGTACTTACCTTTGAGAACAAAGTGAGAACAACATCATAAAGGGGCTCTGAAAGATCTGATCTAGCCAAAGAATATAGCTAGAGAGCAGGGAAACACGTGCCATGGATTACAGGGGAAACACTTGCACACTTTATGTCTTGAAATATAGGTCCAACCTTAGAAAGTGAAGGTCTGTAAAAAAACACACAAAAGGTACTTTTATTTGTACAGATTCTGGACTTAATCTTGCTGAGCTGGCACCTTAAGTTATGACTTCCTCCCTACCAAAACAGCTGTTAATTTTCTTCACTTTTCCCCTTCCTGATGAACAAAGTAGATTTCTTTCCTCAAAACAAAACCCAGCGTACTGGAGGATGATATGGATTGACTGACAATCCAGCTAGGCTATGCTCAACAGGTGAATGAAGGTAAGTCCTTAATGTCCTACCCTAATTTTTAAATCTATTGGATGACCTGTAGTTTCCTGTGGCAGTTTGTATTGCACTTCACTGGCTTCAACACCTGGGCAACAGTTTTCTTATCTATGTTTTTTAGTTTAGGTGGCTTTATTTTGCACAGCTGCTAAAGCCGTGCCTAAAATCTTTATCTAAGACGATAAAGAGTGAAAGGAAAAGTCTTAAAATAGACTTAAATAAGATCAGAGGAGATAGTTACTTTGAAACATTAATATATCGAGTCATAACCATTTATTGAGATTCTTATGGTATTTTTAATCTCTACCGTCTAATAAAATTAAACCTTGCATTTTTGTTGGCACAAGATCCAGCAGTAAAAATAACACTGTACATTGAAGTGTCCTTCCTCCTTTTTACAGACTATAAAGGGGGAAGGGAGGGAACCCCAGTTCTTTAAAAGGAATTACAGTGTTTAAAAACCTAACTCATACAAACCAGATCTCCAGAGCAGCAACTTCCTCCGGCTGTTTGTCAAAAACCTGAACAGCTATACAAGGTCAAAAGAGTGTGGTAGGAAGGGATTTACTTTTTTTGTGTATATAGGATTGGATGTTTAAGTTCAAGGTCCAGACTTTTTCATTTACATCTGCAGTACCTCTGGCAAAGAAAAAAACATGTTCTTTTTCACAGTTTATATAACTATGTAGATACATTCCAATAAACTGGTGTTTACAAGCAGGCAGTAATATACTAAGAAAACAATGTTAATAACTGTCCAGATATCACATTCCATATTAAATCCTTAGTTATTACAGCTTGCTGTGGAAACACAACAGTTTTAGTGTTGAGTATTAAACAGTTCGAGGTGTGCTACAAATTTCAGATCCATTTATATTATATGGTACTGTGCAAATCGTAATCTGAATGTCAGCTTCATTTGTGCAATGTGTGCTTTAGAAGAAGAAAAACAGTTCAAGCATGTATATCTTCCAATTTTATAAGGACTTTAAGGGATTATTTAACCTGAATGAAAAGCAACTTCTAATAAAATTTGAGCTGTAGGATGAAGCACGGATCACAAGCAATAGCTGATCTGGCTACGCACTTAATAAAACTCTTTCTCAGGTTTATGATCAATTTAAATATTTTTTTTAACATTCCATTTGAGGGGGCATAATGCTAAATAGCCTTATGAAGTACACGGAGCAACGCTATTGCATAAATCAGTCAACCTGGTTCTGTGTTAAGGGATTTGAATTCACTCAGATTTCAACTGTTGGTGATTTCAGCTCACAAATACTCCAGCCAGCAATATGGCCTTGTTTCCTTTGGCCCTAGGGAAGGAGAATCTTCCTTCAGTTTGCCTGTAAATTAAAACCAAAGGGGAATCTGGAAAGAGAAGAGAAGGTGCAAAGGGAAGAGAACATTTCCATCACTGCTTGCTCTTTGCTTCTCAAGAAATCTCTCTCTCTCAAGACAAAAGAGAGTGGATCCATAAAAAATCTAGTTTCTATGGGAAGCACAGGGAGGACTAAACACTGTGCTGATATGGCTGGATGTTACATTTAGAAAAGGTAAGGTCAAAAAAAAAGCAATTCAGGAATTGTTCTGCCTGTTGCAGAGATGGACAGCGTAAAAAGTACTTTTTTTCTAGCAAGTATAGAGCATTCCATCTTTCCTCCATCCTTCAATCTCTGGAGTAGGAAAAAAAGGAATAGCAACAACAATAAAGCAAATAAGAATAAAGAAAGGAAAGGAAAACAAAAGTAGGGAGGTAAAACAGGGAGGAAAAAATGAGAAAACCCCAAAATGACATGAGGAAAAAAGGAAAAACACAAAACACAACTCACCAGGATTTTTTGTCCTTGAGGTATCAAGAGATCATGAACCACAGATAGGGGAAATTAAAATGTTACACCAAGATAAATCAGAAACCAAATTGCCAGCTCCACACAAACATATTCAACCTTTTTTTGTGGCAAGACAGCAACTAAACAAACTCTTGACTGAAGTAATCAGGCAATAACTAATTTGTTTACTTAATTTAAACATGTTTAGCAAAACACTGATTTAACATTTACCAAGGCATGAAGGAAGTAGAGTAACAAGGCTGGAATTTGAGCAGACGTAGAGATCTGAGGGGGAAAAAGGATAACTCTCAAAGTAAGGGTGGCACCAACCACAGAGATAAACTGTGTTTGGACACCCCAGCAATTGAAAAGTGATTTCTAGAAGGACGTTCTCCCGTCTCCTCCAGTCCACACTCCCAGCCCAGCTGGAGCAGTTGTACCTTGCAAGGTTTATACCATTAAAGGAGGACAAAGATGTGCTTTCTGATGGACAAAGATCCTGAATATTGTCTCAGGTACAAGGTATGGCCAAAAGAAGAAGCTCCTAAATAAAATATAGGTTGGCAAACTTCAGAAGTAGGCTGCTTTATTTATTTTGAAATAGTATCCAGGGCTCTGTACAAGAAAGGATAGTACAGCACTCAGTACAGAATTCAGCCTGACTGCTAGATCTGAAACAGACCACAGAAATATTTCTTTTGTCCTGTACAAGGCTTCTGACATTTTGGGATTAACAGATAATTCTAGTAAACTGCGCTGTAGAAATTAGCACCCTCCTACTCTTTGCCACAGATTACCAGTATTACAAGAGAGTCAGGAGAAACTCTCGACCACAGAGTATTTGAGGTAAAACAATACATGTTTTCTCCAGCTAACATTGCTGGGAGGCAGAAGGCTCTTAGGACAGAATGCAAACCTGGAGTTAACAACCTAAACGGCAATAACAAGGTTTGACAGTGCTTGTAAAGAGCAGTGGATAAACACAATTGTTCAAGAGGCGTTTTGCAATAAGGCAAAAGTATTATGAGGGCTAAATGTAAGTGAATTTAAAGCACTAACTTAACAAAGGGCTGGTTCCCGTGAGTGGAGAAGAATGCAACACCTTCAGATGACTTCCCATCTAGCAACACTTGAGGGGAAACACAAGGGCTGACCCCTGCTTGAACTCACCCAACCAGGTTGTCAAAGAGGAAAGGCACTGGGAAAATGAGAAGGCAAAGGATTTTAAACTGGTTCGAAAAGCTAACCCTTCTCTGGGCAACAAAAGCAGTGAAGAAATTACTAGAGAAATCACACTCAGATAAAGATCACTCCTACAGTTTATTAAAAACCCAACAAATTCCTAATTTCCACAGCAGGGTGTGGACAGATCCAAGTTAAATAACAAATGTGTGTATTTCGGTTGTGCAAACGACCCATTGGCAGTATATTGTGGTCCCACCATTAAACAATAGTTTGAGACACCTGTCTGGTCACCATTTTCTCTACCAGCCATGAACTCCAAAAACAGCAGGAGGATTTTAAACTGATCCAGGAATTTGACATACCAAAAGACTACAGGAATTACAAGTGGAATTGCACTGTCTGTCAGGATTAGTGACAACCCAGACCTGATCCCTTCTGAGGTATGATCAAAATAGAAACAAAGATAAGAGTAGCCCTGTAGCCAGAAATGCAATGCATTTCTAAATACTATTTAGGTAGTACTTCTGTTTATGATGGATCACCTTCAATAATTATACAGGTCCTGTTCTTAAATTAGCCCAGCCTATTGGAGCCTTGCTTATTTACCTTATACAATTTAATCAAGAAAAAATTACGTGTCAGAGCAGCCTATACTACTCATGGGAAAATTTTTCTTCTTTAGCACCCTTGACATTCTTGCGTCATCCTAGTAAGATATTTTCTCAAACAAGTCTGCTTTAGCCTAATGATTAGGGCTGGTGATATTCTTCATACTGAAATTATCATCATTTTGTGTACTTTGGGCAATACACAAAGTATCACATATTTCCATTGTGCACTTGGCACATAAGTCTATGAAAAGCATCTACAAAATGAAAAATGATTCCTGTGTTCTCAAAAATTTTATCACTCCAGCAATGGTAAAAAACACAACTGCTCAAGGGGTCCAGTTTTACTAAGATTCAGCCTTCTAGTCTGACTTTTGTGCTCTTGACAGGCAACCCAAATTTCAAAAACTTTGTAGTAAATTCCATGGTCAAAGACCTTCTGTGGTGGTTTCTGGGATTCTTTGGAAAAAAACCCACTAATAAAAAACAAACCTCATAACAACCAAACTAAGATTTTGGATTCAGCAATAAATTTAGCTAAATCCCAAGCAGTATTGTTCCTATTGAACAATAAGAGATCTTACTCTCATTTCCCATAGAGTCTCTATTTAGCAATCCTTTACTTTAGATTGGCATTATATAGGTAAAAGAGATTTAAAAGGAGCCACTCCCTTGCAACTTATTTGTTTCTGACTAAATCATATGCCTGTTATAGTGGATCAAAGCTGTTTATGACACCAAGAAAGAAGTGTTTAAATTGAATATTAGATACAAATGATCATGTCACGTAATTAAAATATACTGGCTCCATTCTTGGAGAAATTCCTCTGCAGGGTAGAAGAATCTCTCCAAGAGATATTGTTTGCCTGTGTTTTAGAGTATTTCTGATAGCAGCATGCTGAGACAGGCCAGGGAAATGAGGATAAAATTAGAGGTTTAAACACCCTCCAAAGGCTTGGTGGTTAAAATGTCTAGGCCAGACAGCAAAAAGGATCCTCATCAGACTACAGAAAAACAAGAACAGACTGTTGGAAATGCTTTTGTCTCTGCTCCTGTCCAAGGGCAATCTGATACCCAGAATTCTCTGTACCCAGCAGAGAACTTCAAAATCTCTCTTTCTGGGAAGTGCCTGGTTGAGTGCCCATGAAATTCAGTGAAGGCGTTCCCACTGACAATTTTGTGCACGGTTTACGTATTCATTTAACATCATTTATGGTGGGGTTTTTTATACCTATGTTGTTATAGCCAATTTATACACCTAAATAATTTGGAAACACACAAATGTTTAGAAGAACTATATAGACATATTTATGAAGAGGCAGCTCTGTCATTTGCAAGCAAAAGTCCTGGTTGCCACTGGGTATTTGGTGGGGATGGATCCCTGAAGCTTCATCTCCGTCCTGCAGGAGGCAAGGCAGCACCAGAGAGAATGACCTGCTGGCTGACTAATTCTCCTGGGTCCAAAAAGACCCATTTCACAGGAGGAAAAGGCAGCTTTAAACAAGGAAGAACTCTCTTAGTTCTTTTTCGGTGACAGTTGGCCTAGTAGGAAAATGAGGTATCACCCATGCCAGAGCTATAAAAATCTCCCTAGTTAACACACAGAGGGTAGGTTGAAGTAATTTTTCCGTCCCATCATTATTTTCTTTTGTCTAGTGAGATTTTCATTTAAAACACAGCAGCAATCTGTCTAAATCTAAATGACAAGAGCACAGATATCCCCCTTTTCTGTTTGAATTTCCCTCTTCCTGGGACGAGACATGAAGTCCTGCACTTGGCCTAGAGCTTGGGTCATATAATGGAAAGCAAAAAAAAAAAGGAAATTAAATCCTTTGAGAATCAAGAGGGCACTGAACCTGTCTTCTACTCTATAAAAGACAAATGACTGTGGTGTAATTTTTCTATGGCTTTGTTTTGTGAAGAACCCAGTCACAGAGACAGACATTTATTTTGCCTTGAGCAGGTCTGTTTGGTAGGTCCTGCTGAAAGCCTTCAGAACAGACAAGTTTGTTTTCTGAATAATTCCCGATGCCCAGGTCCCCAACCTGCTCAGACTGAGCAAAAAGACCAGTGGCACTGAGGAAACGCCTCAGTGTTATGAGGAAAGGAAGCGAAAAGTTGTGGCACAGATTGGCAACAGGGCACACAAAGTCGTGTTGCACTTTTGCCATTCATTGTAACAGTCTTTAACTTACAAACAAAAGAGTGAGGAACTTTTAACTAATAGCAGTTCATTGAGGATATTGACTCTTAGCACTCTGTTGATGCCTATGCGATTTTTATAAAATAAAGACTAAAATCTAGCCTATGGATGTTGTAGGCTTAGGCTTGGACTTCTGCCATATTACTGAAGTCCCACCTGTAGCAAAGAAGATTAGTATATTTTTCCTGGAAATTAAAAGAAATAAACAGAGGTTCAGCCATAAATCAAACCTCATGCTTGGCAGTGGACTTATGGGACAAGTTTACAGTTAAAAGTCTTAAAACTTAGAAAAGTCCTAACCTCCGTTCTCTAAAAGTTTTATCAGTTGTTAACTGCTCTGTAAATAAATCTCTGGTGTGTAGTACCTGGATCATAATTTTTTTAAAATCACTTTGGACTGAAGACTCTGCTGATGTAGATGTCCCTGGCTCACCCCGTTTAAAAACAACACCAAGGGTTCTGGCAGGACTTTTGTAGCAACTTACAGTGGTCACTACAATATAAAAGTGAGCAACTGGCTAAACCCAGAAGCCACTTGCTGACAGATGATAGGAATAATTTTTCAAGCAAATCTTTGAATAGTGAGTCTTGGAATATAAACTGTCGAGCCTGATTTCATTGACTGACAGTTTTCAGTATTTAAGTAGGTAAAGAGCTGTGAAAATTCTTCTCTTCATAAGCATTTCGAAAGTGGTTTCTGACATATAAACTTCTGGCAGCAATTTTCAAGGGGGTCATCTAAAATGACTGATATAGTAGTTAGTGTGATGCAGGCATAGCACATTTAACAGTCACTGAGCTTCGAATATGACACAGTGTGATACTAATTGCAGCACTGCCAGCAAGGCATAAAGGAGTTGCTCAGAGTGCTTGACATCTACTCTATGGCTTTGGAGAAAGAAAGAGGCTTCAGTTGGTAAAATCAGGACATGGTACAATACCTCCACTTCATTTTACAGATGAGAAAATGCCATCTACTAGCATGACCAAGATCATTAAAAAAGAAAAATAAGATAAATCCCAACTTATTTTTAGCTTTTTTCAGATCCCACGTCACATTTATTCTGTTCTCAAATGTCACAAAATTATTGCAGCATATTGCAGTTTAGGTTTCCCGACACATTATGAAATATGGAAGCTGGAGCGGTAAGATTTGGATTCTGGGACCAGCTCCCATGCCAAAAACTCAGTGGTGTGAAGAATTGCTTCTGTTGTATGTTGTTTTATTATAGCCATGTACGTGATTTATACTAGGAGAGACCTTGGCTCTATGGTTTTAATTCAGTTACACTGACAGATTTTCACTTGAACTGCTCAGTGCACATGAACTTAGGGAGTTGGTTTTGTGAGGAGTTTTGCAGCTACAAGAAGGCTAATTGGATTGCACCATGAAATTCTTCCTGGAAATTTTCTTTCTAAAGGGAACCTGGTGAACCTTCCTATCAGCATTTCCGTACTTTTTAAAACTTGTATTTTCTGAAAAAGAACTTTTAAAAAAGCAATCAAATATTTGCCCAGAGCATGTGTCCAGGTTTGTTTTTTTCCTGTCTCACTCCTAACGAATTTAGTCTTTAAGCCTTTGAGTTCTGTTCTGAATTTTTGTTTTCTTCAGCTTTTATAGAAAACAATACTTCTCATCCTAGATTTATTAATCCTTTTGAGGCATGATGTTGGTTTAGAGTCAGGATGGCAGACCTGGAAGAAGTCATGGTGGTACACAAAGTACAGACTTTCTATCTCTCTGGGTTTCTTCTTATGTTTTATCTTAATTCTTCATGCTTATGTTTACATTTAGTTGTTTGAGGCTTAATAAAACTGTGACCATTGACCTTTTCTGTTCATTCTTTGATTTTTTTTTTAAACTACCCTTCTTTTCTGTGCTAAAACTACTCTTCAGTTGGCCCAATAATTTAATGTACGTAAAATACATTATTACCTTTCAAGCAGAAGCACTAATGCTTGAACCTATGAAACAGCAGCTCCAGCCCTTGTTCTTTCTTTCACATGGACACCTCTATTTGCTCTGCTGGAAGTCTCAGGGGTAGTGCCTGGTGCAGGCTGCTGTGTGTGACCTGTGTGTTGGTGACACGTGTACCGCCCTGTAGTGCAGCTCCAGAGCCTGGCTCCAGGGTCAGGGAGCAAGGCACTGCTCACATTGATAAAGTAGCTGCACATCCCAGCAGCGTTTGAGTGCTGATATGGCTTCAGTTTGCTATTAGGGGATTAAAGCCTTGACCAGAGATAAGCCAAACGCAGCAACAGAGCAAGGTTGAACAGGAACTGCATCAAATGGCAAAGAGCACTGGGATAGGCAACAGGATTGGCTTCAAATATCTGCTGATGGTCCTAATTTATAAGGAGTTTTTAGTGTCTTTGGAGGGACTTATTAATTCTCTGCTTGAAATACACCTTTAGCAGTGTCCTAATCATCCATTATGTCATTTTTTTCCTAGAGTTACGGTATCTGATGTGGTGAAGTGTTAGCAGACAACATTCTTACCTCTGTTCTTCCAGTCAGTCCTCCCCAAAACAAGTCTCTCTGATATTCTCTTAGGCCTGGGGACACTTCATTCTCAGGTTTGGAGACATGGCCCTGCTGCATCCCAGTGCCAGTTTGACACCACTCTGCATACACAGCAATTACTACAAAACAAAATAAAATAAAGACAGAAGCCAGTAAAACACGCACAGACTGAATGGAAGACTCTGGGCCAGAGAGAGAAGAATCAGGACCCTCAAAACCTGTCCCTGTGAGCTCTTGCATCCAAGTCCAAACTCAGCCTTGGTGGCCAAAGTGAGCCCTCAGCCCTCTTTTCTGGCAGAAATTAGCAAGCTGTGCACTGCCTTTGCTCTGGACAGGTGATACCTGTGTCCTCTCTGGCTGACAAGGGATGTCACCAGCCACACAAGCAAGCAGCTTTAGTGCCTTAACTGAGAGCTTCCCCCACGGTGTAGGAGGTGCTGAGGGAGCTGGACCTGGGGCCAGAGCAGTTCTGCAGTGCCCAGAGATGCTTCAGCCCTTGCCATCCAGGCACGAATGAACTTTGAGATGATTTCACCTGTTAGACAAAGCAATTACATTTAAATGTGCCTTATAAAGCACAGAAATTTCTGTTTCATTCTTCAATACATTTAGATCCATGACCAAGGTCTTAGCATATATAAACCTGATTAGACTGGAATACTGCATAATAAACCATTTTTTAATGATGTTTCTGATGGAAAACTGAGCCTATTTGTGCAAGAAGGAGCACCCAGCCATGTGTCAGCACACTGTGCAAACAAAATACAAAGAAATAGCCCCTCCCTCAAACAAAACCCCAAAAGAAGATGTGGACAGAGGAGTAAAACCTGAGCTTCAGGGAATTATAAGTCAAACATAGTGTTTCATAGTGTTTTTCCACATATACTTTAATAGTTATTTTCCAGTCTGTGAAAGACACTAAAAAAACCACAATTCTGTTCATTTTAATATAGAGAAGGAATTTTTTTTTTTACACTCCAGGGTGATCCATTAGGTTAAGCTGTATTTTAATGACCTGATTTACTCAGAGTATTTGAAACACCACGAAGACTTGCCATCCATCCTATTAAGCTCAGTATCCAACATTAGTAGCAGAAGCACATGGATAAGCAAATCAAATGAAAGCTGTGAGGAAAGTTGCACAGAAGCTGCATAAATGAGATCTGTGTGTCTGCAAGGCTCGTGGGAAGGATAAATTATCTCAAGATTGATTTAATGCAAAGACACAAGCTGAACAAGCTGACTGATTTTTCTCATTTATCAGTTCTCTAGAACTGCTACAATGTTGACTCATTAATTTTCCTGAAGTGATAGACACACGGAGAAAAGTGAAAAAATTCAGCTAAGATGGATAAAAAACCTGGCCATTAATTCAATGCAGAGGAAGGGTAGATGGATGATGTTACTCTTGCTAACAGTAACCAAAGTTAACAGCCTAGCCATAATATTTGAACTTAAATAATGAGAATGTTTTAGTCATTTGGGTTTATTTTCCTTTTTCAAAAAAGGCATAAATTCTATGGAAACTGACGGAGAGAAAATTAACCTCAGTTGTTCTAGAGCTGAAAACAATAAAAATTTATACCATGGGACACACTGAACAAATGTGGCTATCAGCCAGTTTCTCTTACAGATCTAAGTGACATTTTCAGTGTAGAGAGCTTGCAGGATTCCTCAGAAGGCAGATGGGGTAACTGTCATTATAGATACAGAATAGAAAGACTGCAACGCTGTGGCAAGCAATCAAAGCTTTGGACTAACTCAGAAATTAAGCCTGAGCCTACATGAAATCAGTGTGTATCTGTTTGTGCCTTGATCTTCCCATAGCTCACCAAAAAGCCTCAGGTCTCATATACTGTAGAACAATTCAGTGATAAAACCATTAACATTTTCAGTTATGTTCCAATCTGTCTTTTGGTTCATAACACAGAGCTGGAAGAAAAAAAATGTCGGGCTCTTGCATATTCTGGGAGAAGCAGCAGACTTGATGGCAATAGCAGAATCTAACACCGGTACAAATAAAAACAAACCTGTTTCCAGTGCAGATTGACTTAGCCATGATCAATCATTATTTCAGATACTCTAATGCTACACAGAAATGTCTTTAGCTTTTTAGTATTCGGTATCAAAAAAAAATTTGAGCATTAGCATCCACGTCAAATATCCAGAAAATAATCCTTAAAACTCAATATACACAGTTCATGTGTATTTTTGTATGCTTTTACAATACAATTGCTGGTTATTTCTTCATGAGATTTTCTACATTTTCTTCTAACCTCATTTTTTTTTTTTAGATAAAATCTTTCCTGACCTTAGTTTATGTCAATCTGGGGAAGCATCAACAAGCAACCAACAAGTAATTCCTTCTGTGAAAACATCTTTTTTATGTCTATATGTATGCTTTTTCCACTGATAGACATATCGTATCACTGAGAATTACCCAGCTGCATTTACCCAACTGAAGGTAAGTTACTGATACAAATTTACAGTGTTTATTTACACAGATTATAAATTAGTATTTTAGGAAAATATCTGAAGACAGAGGTTTGAAAGTTTCACCTACTCTTTTTCTTGTTGTAGTATAATCTGTTGTAATTTTATGCCTACTGAACAAAGCAAGTTCTATTTTTAAATGCCAATATCTACCATTTTTAAGAAATTCAATGATATAAAATATTTTCCTTAAAAGTAAACCAATTCTTTTCAGTAGCTGGAGAAACCACAATTATTGCAAATTGTCCTTGAAAAAGGAGATTAACAAATCCAAGTTACCAAAGCGAGTCAAAACCCACACCTCTTCCCAAACTGGTGGCCAGAACTCCAGGCTGGTCTAGGATTCCTCATATGTGACCAAAGTTTTGAAAACTCTTGGGTGTCTACCCCACTATCAAGCTTCTCGTGGGCAGAAGATGAGCATCTGAAGCCAGCCCCAAAGTAGATTTCACCCTGTTAATTATGGGCTGGTGGGAGATGCAGTCCTTGTAGCTAGAGCTCTCTCAAAGGTCCTAATCTGAAGCTATGGCCTGAAAACCACTAGGTTCCAAAATAGATTAAACAAAAAAAATCCAAAAAAACCTACACCTTTTTTCCCCCCATGCCCTTAGGAATAACAGGCTCGCTGCTCCTTTTCAACACAAGTGCTTAACAAAATGCTATTTATCTTAATTGACCAGCAAAACTCTTCAGGACATAGAAAAGAGAAAACTGTATGAAAAAGTCTCTGGTAATAGAGCTTTCTTTCAACTATTTACAATAAACAAACCATTTATTTTAAGTACTGAATATTAAGATTCGGTCTTTACGTGGGTAATGTATCATAAAGGAAAATCCATGTCATTGGTAGCTTCATTATTTTTAATAAAACTAAAGGTAACCACAAAAAGTACTTCCTTAAGCTCACTTCAATTGATAGACAATGAGAAAAAGATGACATCATAACTTTCTTTTTTTTTGGTTTTGTTTTGAGGGGAGAGAGAAGGCAGTCAGCCCATTCCCTACCTGATCCTTTCTCTTGTTTACCTGGCAACAGATCAGGGTAAGGGCTGGTGGGACCAACTCTCTCTGTTACTGCCGAACCTGCCAAAGAAAGAAGCAGTGTCACGTCCCATCAATAGGTCAGTAACAATTTCTTTATGGAAAAACCAGATTTCAAATCCCACAGAATTACCCCAGGAGAATTCACCGACCAGATGTCACTTCAAGAGTTGCCACAAATGCTCTGCAACAGTCCTTAATCCAAAGTATTCAATCAATTTCAAAATCAGTATTGATTTATTAGATTTCTCTTTTCATAATATAGAAATTTTTCATAAAAGCATTTATACTGCCTAAGTAACTAGTTTAATGCTATATTAGGAGCTGTATCTCTGGTGACCTGAAGTGCTGTTTTGTTTGTTTGTTTTCTGAGAGTTTTATTTCTTTTTGCATTTTGAATGCAGACAAGTACATACAGGCACAGACACCCAATTATTATGTAGCATTTCATCGTGCTATTGATCTGTGCTCAAACTCCTATTGATATGCAGAATCAGGTGCATTTTTCCAGATGGGAGTTTTCCAGACTAACCCCTCAAAACCTCACAGTGCTCTGTGATAGCAATGTTTACCACCTTAATTGAAAAGGTAAGAGTGAAATTTTATTGTAAGCTCAGATTTGTTCAAATCCTCAACAAGGCAGTCCAGGAAAGAAAGCTGAAAGATTCCTGTGTATCATTATACACAACACCCTCTCTCCCCCATCCTAACAGAGTTAGAAGGATTGCAGAGCAATGTCTACCCACACCACATTGGCCTGACTCACCAAAACAAAGGAATATTTTATTTTCATGCCTATTTACTTTGTCTGCCTGTCAGACAGCAACCATCTGTGACTATGAGGAAAACCAGTCCCCTGATCAAAGCACTGAAATACAGTGAGCAGAGGAGTAGTAACATCAAAATGATGACCATGAAGGCCCCCATAATCTAACATGAACCACCTGTGAATTTTCTGGATTGAAATGAGAGTGGGAATAGTTCAGCAGGTGCCTTCAGGCTGAGAGACCAGCATAGCTGACCAAAAATAATTGGTCCCTTTACGTTCACATGACTCCAATCTTCTGTTTAAACGGTGCTGTCATTTTCAGCACGTAGGTACTGAGATGAGCCTTTTTCTAGGTTGCTGTGATACTGATCTGTTGTGGTGACTGCAGTCCTGTCTCATCCTCAACATTATTTTCCACTAATCCCAAAGATGCCAGGAAACAGGAGCTTTTTCAGCTTCCCTAAGGATTCTACATGTCAATGTACCAAATTACCACTCCTGGTGTATTGATATTTTTCATTAGCAATATACCAGGCTAGGCATTCTGTAAATCAGCCCTGTTTATATTTCCTTCTGTAGCCTTGCTCTTTGCCTTCTGAAAGCGATACCCTTATCAGATTACCTCTTAGAGTCCTTTGCATCCTGTCACCCATGATTTGCAATGAAAAACCCCATAACTTATTTCAGTAGATTATGATAAATTTAAGTATGACTAGCATACCACTGATGACAAAGATGAACATGCCCGTGATATTCTCCAGCCCAGCAGAGAGAGAGAGAGGCACTCCAGGGTGTTGTTCCCTGCCATACCATCCCTTTTGACTGCAATGCAGTTGTTTACATTGTCTGCACAGCACCAGACACAAAAACTGCAGACTCTGAACTCCTCTCTGTGTCCTGTTCTACGCCAAGGGAAGAGCCAGGTCACGGGAAAACCAAACAAAAGATGAGAGTCCCAAGGCCAGGATCACCTTCTGCTAAAGCAGGATGAATGACTTGACGTTTGAGGCTCAGTCTCCAGCAACTCGAGTGAACCCATTCCTCCTTCCCATCACTTCCTAAGGCCCCAGCAAGAAAACAGCTTTTCATCTACCAAGGTCCTATAGGGCACCACTGCATTAATGCCACGTGTTTATTGGAGAGTGATTTCTGTGTCATCTAATAAATAATAATTGAAATAAAAATACCACCTTTTTAATCATAATTCCTCAGCAGAAGATCTGAGGCTTCCTCTTCTTAACTGTATTCATAGCACTTTGGCAGACCTAAAGATATTTGGGATCTGTGCAATGGAGGAGCACAAATAAAGGAGTTAGTCACATGGGAGGAGACCTGGGTACATTAAAAACACACGGTCCAGTGAAGACTCAGAACCATGAATTTGGAAATAGCCCATCATACAACACCACAGAACTGGCTACAGATCTCCCAGGCTCAGACTGCCCCATGCAGAAGTAGTCCTGCTCATTCAGTTTTTGACGATCTCTGCTTGGCATCTGCTTGGACACAAAGTCCCTCTCTCCAGAGTAAAACAAATATTCAGTAACCGTGCCTTGGTAATCGGGAAATAGTGTTTCAAGCGCTATTATGTAGCCTTTTTCTCAGCCATAACCAACTTGTCTCGAACTCACAGGACTAAGCGCAACCTCATTGACACCAACACAATGAAACCCATTCACAGCCACTAATGGATGGTTCAACAAATACACAGGAACTGGCTGAATAGATACCATTATGACACTTTATTCCTTATTTACTTGCATGCGCGAGCCCAACAAAAACAGCTTTTGGGTAAAGTACAAGCCAACCAGTGCTTTTTTCCAGACAAAATAAACCAAACAAAGCAAACTTCTGTGCACATTCGTGACCAACACTAAATGTCACTCTGAAAAAGAAAATATGTGGAGAAAAAATATACACAGAGCTTTTTTTTTTTTTTCCCCCTGAGCCAAATAACCTGGAAAATAAACATAGGCATCTTTTTCTTGAATTCTCTAAACTGCAAATTTAGACTCTCCTGTTATCACCCTACCTGCTTTCTAATTTTCAGCTGCACAGAGTCAGAGATGTTTTACAGGTTTTTCCATTCTTTCCTTTGGAACCAAGAACCTGTGTTGCAGAAATCCCTGGGATAACGACTGTTCAAAGATTGAATTGCCTTCCATATTTAAAACAGGGTTCATTCTGAAGCCAGGATTAAGGTCTCAGGCAGGACAGGATTCAAAGGATTCAGTGGTTGCATATCACTCTGGAGTGGTTTTGTGCTGCTGATCAGATTTGCCATTAAGACAGAAGATTTTTTCAGATGGAACTCACAACTGGAAAAGCAGAAAAGTCAGTGGGGGGAAAGGAACTTCTTAAATGGGATCGCTAGGTTAAAAAGGAAAATTGTCTTGGTTACCCACATGGAACTGTGGATAGTATATTTATAGTGAAAATACATTTATTATTTAGAGCACATCTTTACAAATCTTAAAAATCTTCAGTAAGGCTTTTGTTTTTTTAATTATCACATAAATTTTCAAAGTCAAAAATGCATTCATGGATACAAGTGAGATACTACTTCACCCTTGTCTAAAAGCCATTTCCTTTCATCTGTCTGAACACTTTTTTAACTTGCACGGATCACATCTGCACTCAGCAGTGACACGGAAACAGAGGCTAAAAGCTCTGGAATGAGAAATAGCCTGGGTTAGCAAATGGCCCTGAAGCTTACAGGGCTGGAGAGTGCTCGAAAAACTCAAGTTCCCCCAGGAAAATTGCGAGCTGTGCTATGAGCAGCCCGGGTCACGGCCAGCTCTGGCTCAGCCCCGAGGCGCAAAGCTCACTCAGAGAGACCAACACCACCCCAAAGGCCCTGGAACTCTGAGAGGCCACCCGGGCAGCAGAGCCGTAAAGGACACCTCCTCATTTAGGGTTTTGGAAACGGATGTGCATCTTCTCCTCACTCCTGTGTTTTAGTGGAACACTACTGGTAATGGAAAGGCAATTGAAGGCTAAAATAACCAAGGTATCCCCCTAATTCCTGAGGTAATATCAGTTTCTGATTGCTCTCCTTTGAGCAAATAGAGGCAGAGGGAGGGGGTTGCTTGTCCAGGGTTTCTTTCCCATCCATCACAGCCCCCTGGACAAGTACAGCTATCAGCACATAAAAACTGTAGACTGAAAAAGGACCAAGCTGACCTTCCTGAGGAGCTGTCGTGGATGCTCCTCAGCTGAAAGCTGCAATTACAACCCTGCAGCCTAAATTCCAGTATGTAACAACAAAACCTTTGTTGATTGCTACTAATTAAATGTCTTTATTCTTTTTTTTCCCCCCATAATTTTCCACTCCACTTTAAAAACACACTCAGCATATTTATATTTTCTGAGTTTCTGGATGGTTGTGAGCCATGGGCCTCTGTCCCACTGCAGCCTTACCCTCATATGTTCTAATTCTTAAATATTATTTTTCTTCTATTGCCAAATTCCTTCTATCCAGCACAGGCCATTGCAGTATTGCTCTTCCTCATCTACTTGTGCAGAACCACTGAAAGCCATTAATGAAATACTAGGGGGAAAAAAAAAAAAACAAACCAACCTGATTAAAAATGAAGAAAATTTGCTTTTTAATCAAATACTATTTATTCAGTGGGCAACTAAAGTAGGCAAGACACTGTTAGCTGTAAAAAAAAAAAAGTCTATCTTAATATTTAATGTGTGTCCTCACTCCATTCTAATTTCCAAATTACCAAGATGAAGACTTCTGCTGCTGGTAATTAATTCGTTGCCTGTTATTAACTCAAACACTGATGCCCCATTCATTAGGTTACATAGGTGCAACTTCAGTGTCAGTTTGTCCGCATAAATAAATAAATTATATGTTTTGACATTACCGTGTATTTGGCCTTGATATGCACAGCTGAATGAAAGGCAGGAAAGGGCCCTGATCTCTCCCTGTCTGGAGAATACAAACAGATTGAGAGGTGCATCACCTGCACATGTTACTGCAGCAGCCTTCCCTTTGTTGTCAAACTCGACTCAGATTCATTTCAAAATATCCGAGTCCAAACCTAATTTCTGGCGGGACCTACAGGATCAAATGCGTCTCCTTGGCATTCATTTGCTGCCAGGAAGCCTCAAAAGGACAATGAATGACAGCCAAACTGATTATCGGTTTCAGCGAGTGAAGGTCAGCAGCGTAACATCTGCCTGGCTGCTGCTTGCCTACATATTCATGTGCAACGTTCTGCCCATCCAGAGGTCACAAAAACTCACAGAATGAACAAGATCCCACTGGAGCCCTCTGCTTCCACAGACACATCATTTTTTACTCATTCAGTTAGATAGATTTTTTTTTTTTAATAGCTGACTCAAGGAGGTACGTAGGTGAAAATTAATCTAGTTTGGTTTTTCTTTTTAGCTTTTTTTTTCCTCCCTCCCTTTATTTGAAAATACAAAGATAAAGAAGAAGAGGATGGCAAGCATGGTATAGGAATATTTCTTTTATCTTTTGTAACGCATGCTGATTCACTGAGAAAAAACTATTTTTTAAAGTATTTTTCCTGTGGGGAAAAAAAGAAAGGTTATATATGTTTGGATTATCATGAGATATAAATTAACGTAGCTCTGTCACAGATTAATGCTGAATACGCCTGTCCCTTGTTTATAAAAAAACTTAAACTTAAAAATACCAGTTGCAAGTCATAAAATTTAATAAGTAATTTCTACCAAAAAAAGGTCAAGTGTTGTTGGAAGTGCCCTGACTCCTCTGCCATAATCTAAGAGAATTTCTTAGTTCCACCAAGAACGACTTAAAAAATCATATTCCAAAACATATTGGAATTTTTCCACTTTGTATCTACACCTAAACTTCTCAATTTGAAAAGATTGTTTTGAATTCAGAGAGATCAAACATAAAAAAAGCTTCAAAACACATTTTACAAAAGTCAGACTCTTTGCTCTGGAAAATTGGAAATGTGTCACCATAGGCGTGAAATAATTTATAACGAAAAGAAACATGAGCAAAACTGGGTATTTCTTCTGCTGACACCCACTGTGGTTTTGATTATTTTGACCTCAAAAAGTTTTCTTAGTTTGGGACAATATTCCTGAAATTATATTCCTATTATATATTATCCAGTATTAATATTACTATACATTAATATTATTCCTATAAATTAATATCCAGAAGGGATATTCCTTAACAATATTCCTTTTGTTAAAGATACAGATTGAGTGCATCAGTACATTCAACACACCGAGGACATCAGTTTACACCAAAATAAGGGAAAATTTTTTAAATCAACACAGGACACGAAATTCTTTAAGCTCTTGATGAAGACTCTGAAAGAGGTAAGACAATTTCATAGGTTAATTAAACCCAAGCCTTTAACAGCTAGAAATTTCTCATACTCAGATTTGACATAGTGAAACAAGAGGAGGAGAACATCTAGGTTAGAGTGTTACAGACTGTGAAAGACATCAGCAGAAGAAGACAGGAGGAGTTGTGTAAGGTAATTCCAGTAGACAGGCTGCAGAAATCAGTTTCATTGTCACTTAACCCAAGCTGTGCCTGCGGCAATAACAAAAAAATGTTGAATTCCCTTCCTCAGTCCAATTTTATATTCTTGCAAGAAGCTGATATTTTTTATTTTTGTGTTATATTAGCTAAACACAACAGAACCAGGAGACATCAAGGTGAGACACAAAGATAAGTTTGCAGCTTCATTTGCTGTAGACAAAGCACAAAAACATAGCAAGGAATATTCTTTCCAGGCAGTCACTCTGCAAAAGAGAATATATTTTCTTATTTACCCTAATGTAATTTCACATATACACCATACAGCTTCTGAGTGCTCTGACTGAGAATTAAATGAGGAAGTTTATTCATTAAACAGCTGTAGCTTTCCACCCACAAGGTCCTTAATGCAATATGCAAAGTTTCATAAAAATTTTAATTCCAAGGGAAGATATTTTGGTTTTCATTTACAGTAAATTACATGAATGGCCTGTTTCTTTAATCTTTATCCTTCAAATAAATTAATGACCAGCTTTAATTAATTAGTAAATACTAAATATTTGTTATTAATGATCATTCCCTTGTCATTGTCCTGGATTATATCAACTGTTTATTAGAGCAGGAAATAATGAAACTCATGATTAATAGTTGTGTTTATTATAGTAAATTCTAATTAGTCAGTAGATAATGTGCTCCACTGTTGTAACTGCTTATATAAACATAGCATAAAAGAAAGATGTATAACATAAATAAATTGAGGAAGGCAATTGCAGGAATCATCATGGCTCCACAATATTTCAGGAATGCTCTATTCAGCAAGGGTTACCCAGCTGGAAGTACAACAAAAGAGAAAAGGGTAACTATATCAGAGGCAGAGAGAGGCAGGAGAAAAGTGTTCTCAGGTAGAGTGAGGAACAGTCGGGTGAAGGACAGGAAGGAGAACCAACTTGAAGGAGAATTTTACACAAGAGAAGCGCCCTACACCTTGTGATTGCTGATGCCAGAATCCCTACAAGCCGATTAACTACTCCTTCTGAGGAATTCTGCTTGTTCCTATGCCGAACATTGTGGGGCTTGGGGGCTGGAAGGGAGTTTTCATAAAAAGTCCACAGCATATTTAAGCATGGCCCATTTTGTTATTCTTTTCTCAGACAGGAAAAGTTGGGTTGATTCCCCTTTACCCACATTGTTGCGTGCAAAAGCACATTCCAGCCTAGGCTGGGAGCTGACCTGCAGGAGCCCAAAAAAGGCTTCAGCTTAATCACAGGCACAGATAACATAGCTAGGCAGAGGGGTGGCTGAACATTTTTTACTGAAAATTTATTATACAGAAAATGGTTCCTCTGCCAATTTTACAGTGAAAAATATGGCTTTCTACAAGCCTCTAAAAAGATAATAATTTTATATCAGAGATAATCCATTGGAAAAAAGGTATTTTATCTCTTTTCATAAAAATCTCCGTTTTTCAATATTGCTGAAAAAGTGTAACTTCTGAGTAACATGAGTAAAGGCGTGGAAGATGTGCTCTTGAGCAGTGGTCCATTGCAAAATGAAGAAGTAGATGAGTTCACCACTCTGTTAAATAAGAAAGCCCTCTCCTTCTGCCTGAGAGAAATTGAGGAGTCACAGATATTTGCCAGCTTTCAAAAAACAGTTCTCTTCCATTATTTGAAATTAGATTATTAAGCATTTCTTTCCAGAACCATAACTTCAGGGACCAGGCTCTATATACTCCAGCTTCAAGCCCTTGTGAAAGAGTTACTTTTACTTTAACACCGGCAAACTAAAAATATTTGTTTGCTCACACATTTCTAAGACTGGAAACTGTTTCAGAATGCTTTTATAAAAAATATTACGTACATTTTATCACTGAAATGCTTTGGGGATGGAGCCTCTTGCCTGGTGTAAGCAGCCAGGGCGGAAATTTTTTTCATCTCTCCCAAGACTTTTGGGCCAGGTGTTCCTGTCCACGTTTGCCAAACAAAATTCAAAATCTTATTTGAGCACAATTTTTATTCTAAAACTCAAGACTCTTGCTCACATGCTTAAATTTAATTATTTCTCAGGAGCTGGGGAGATTACTGGCAGCAGGTGCTTACCTGCTAACTCATGACCAGCTTAGGAAGGAGGCCATGGATCAGATAAAGGCATGCTGCGTTTGTTTAGGAAATGGGTTTGGATTTCAGTAAGTAACATATGTGATTTCACTCTTAAATTAATATGTGGCAAAAAACACACTTTAACTTTCAACTAAAAAATAGATAAAGAAAAATGAATCTAAGCTAAGCATTCTGTTAAATCTAAAAGTCTTTAGTTGAGTAATTTATACGCAGTGCAATAGGTCAAACAATTTATTTTTTTATGGTTAACTACAACTTTTGAAGGAAGCTGTAAGGCCTTCATATTGTGTGTCTGCTAATAATTACCTGTAATGTGATTAAATTCATGTTTAATGCTTATCTAAATTAGCTCATTAGCTTTATGGATGTTTGAAAACCTCCAAAGACTGAAAAATATTCAGCTTTCATTATGGTGCTGATAGTGATCTCACAGACTATGGTGACCATATTCATTACTCTCTGTATACATAGTACTGTATGGAATATCACTTGTTTCAAACCAATTATTATGCAAATCCCAAGACCTTGCTTGACACTCCCCAATGACAATGAAACCTTGTTTGGCTTAAATAATCATTTGGGAGCCATTTATACTATGAATGAATATTACAGATTTTGTATAGCAAGGAACTATATTTTCTTTCATCAGAGAGTAACGGGAAATAGCAAACACCAATCTGAAGAATAATTTTCATTTCCGTGCAAATAAGTTCTTGTGCCTCAATGCCTTGTTCTAGAGTATATGTTCATAGATGAAAATAACCGATTGCTCTAAGTTAGCCTTATTTATGCTTCCTATTTTTCTTATACTGAGAAACATCTTATCATGGGCTGATTTCAGAGGCATGAACTTACCTCGACTTGGTTGCATTCCATCCCCCTACAAAGAGTGCAAGAAAACAGTAAGAGACATTTTCTGAATCAATAGTTATAAAAAAATAATTAATTCATAAAGTAAATTTCATCTCGTAAAACCATAGAAGGTACATAGTTACAAAAAACTCTTGCAATCAAGTACCTATATAACTAAAATTATTAGTTACATAAAAAGTGTACTGATTTTTTTTTGTTCCTTTTAATGGAACTGTTTGGGTTTTATTCTGCCTGACTTTTTGAAGACTACCTTAACTTTTTTCTTAATTGACATGTGGCCAAAGTTTATTCTTTATATGAAACCCAATCTTTAGGCCACAAACTCCTTAGAGTTTCTTTGGAGCAGTTGTTTAAAACACAGATTTAGGAACATACATTATTTTTCAAAAAACCCCAGCAACTTCATGGCATGCTGCAAATAAAGATATAATTAAGTAGATTCCTGCCAGCAAAGTACTGCAACAAATTGCTAGAGGAAAGCTTTTTTCCTCTAACTTCTCCATAGTCAGGAGAACATTAGGTGTATTAATAGTGCTACATTAAAATATCTAGCTGTGTAAAACTGTCATTCAGAACTGCTGACACATGAGTTTGTTATTAGAGAAGCCTCTAAACTTTTATTTGCTCATTCTCTCCTCCAGCCGGTTTTATTTGTTCAATGAATGAACTGAGTAACCACTTCTGAAACCCTTACTGAAGTAAAAAGAACTGCTAAATCTCTTCCCTTTTATTATCATCAGTTTCCACATTTCAATAATTTTTCTTCAGAACAGATGTTGGAGGCTGCATTTATTTAATAGCCTGAATCATTTCAGAGCCAAAACACAAACCCAAAAAAACCCTGTAGAGAAGCAGAACAGACTCTGTTATCTAGTAACCATTGTACATCCAACAATTATATTTGAAACGTGATCCACGTAACCATGGGAAACTAAAAATATAATTTAATCAAAAGTACTCCTCTAGCTGATGAAGGCAATTTGTTTTTAACATCTGTAAATTTCAAATCCAGGACCACATTCCCTCTATGACCATCCTCTTTCCCAAGTGAACATTAAACCCCAGGCTTCCTACAGCTGCTGTGTGGATCACTAGCACTTGTAATTGGGAATACCTCAAATTTGCACCAGGAGTAGCCTTCTCGTCTTCTTTAAAACACTTCAATTTAGAAGCAGTGATTATTTCAAGAATTAGTGAAATTCACATCAGTATCTTCTTGTCCCTCCCTGCAACGTGGAATTTTATAAAGTGTAAGAACTGTGATCTTGTGGTACTTCCCTGGCAAGGTTAATTTTTATCTCTAGTACAATATTCTCAAGCAGTAGAGCATTCATGGGACCCAAACCTCTCCCGAAGGACAAGAGCCCATCTATTTTATTTCCAGGTTCAATTTTCACTGCAAGTGGCTTGGTTTTTGCTATTTGTACAGTGTAATCATTTATAAATTAGAAATAGTGTATATATGTTATCCTTCAAATAAATTATTTCCACCATTTCCATTTGTATGGTTATGCAGCTAGGAAAACACATAAATAAAAGTAATGTATTCTGCACAGGGTGTAAAGTGTATTGCTTTCACTCAAGCCTGCATTTGTATTTGGATGGAATCACAGAATATTTTGGGTTGGAAGGGACCTTTAAAGGTCACCTCATCCAACACCCTGCAATGAGTAGGGACATTCCCTCAGAGCCATGTCGAGCCTGACCTTGAATTTTATCAGGAACAGGGCATCTACCACCTCCTTGGGCAACCTGTGCCAGTTTCCTCCTCTTCACTGTAAAAAATTTCTTCCTTATATCTAGTCTAAATCAACCCTCTATTAGTCTGAAAACATTACAACCTGTCCTATTACAACAGGCCCTGCTCAAACACCCATTCCCATCTTTCTTTTAAATCCCCCTTTAAGCATTAAAGGCCACAATGTTTTGGAGGTTGAAGAAAAAATTCAGCTACAGCAAGACATCTAATTTTTCATTAATCTACTATAGCATTTTTTAGAAAAAAGTGATTGGCTTCCTCTTGGCTGAAGCACATATATCATGGTGTTGGAGAAAAATTCCTTGGTCTAGGTGAGGGGGAAAAATAACATATTTCCCAATATATTACATATATTGGGAAATTTACTTGGCTTGAGCATAACTTACAAAGATGCTTTATATACTGAAATACCAGGAAAGTACATAGAGACAGAGGTTCAATATCATAATATAGAAAACCAAAATCTTTTAACTCATTTCACAAAGCTGACATAAAAAAGATTGTGTATCCGTGTATTTTCAGTGCTCTACTGCAAGAACAATACTAATGAAACATTTATAGTTTGAATATATCTTTAGATTTTTCTCAGAAATGTGTACCTTAATTTCTTGTCCTCTCTGAAAACAATACATCTTTTGAAAAATTAGTTTCTGGATAGATTATAATATCACTATTCAAAAACCTCAATGATTTTTCCCTTAAAAATAAATATTTCTTCCTGAGAGATGTTAATAGCATTTTCTGAAAGCTACTCATTGTATACATTGGTAGTATAAGACAGGATAGTCTAACTTATTTCCTTATTTATAAAATGCTATACTTCTATTGCCAAAACAGGATTGTAAGGGGATATGTTCTTGAGGCTGACTCCTCTAGTTAGATTTCAATTCCATCAGCATTCATGATAGGCCCATTTGTACTGAACTGCCAGAGAACACATCAAAGAGCATTTCCTGCTGTTAGCAGCAAGAATATTTATCTTATCGCCATCCTGAAGCCTCGAGTTCACCTATTGAATGGAACATCCTGCTCTCACCTCTAAAGCTTAGTCACCTGCTGTACACCTTCACTACAAAATGAGACCTCAGGATCACATTTCAGTAATGAATGTGCAGTAATTCACAGAATTTTTTTTTTCTAATCATGTGTACATATATTTTCTAACAGCAAAGAAAGGTTTAAGTAATTTTTAACTATATCTGAATGTAGTATTTTTAATTTACAATTTTTTTTTTAAATATCTATCAGAACATCAATATGTTAAACATCAAGTGGGTTCTTTTTTTCTAGGACACAATTATACGTTCTATGCAAATAAGCAGATTTGGGGAGGAAACACGAATTTTTTTATCTAAATCACAGGCAAGTAAATGCTAGGAAAAGGGTTGGATCCTATATAAGAGAATACATAGAACATATAAATACATAAAACCCCCCTAATTTTGGATCACTATATAAGCATAATATATACATTTTTCTAAACATCGTATGAAAAATAGGAAAAGCATTAATGCCTTTAAGTAGAAAGGGTTTCAGTACAGGTGACAAAATCATTAAGAAAAATGTTTGCTGTGTTAACTGCTTGCACTTCTGCAAATATAATTGTAGGAGAAAACAAGAGAACTCAGAAAATTTACACTATCTGAATAGCTGGTGGCTATTTGGCTCTGAGTTGGTGTGCACCAACAGATCCCAAAGATGTGCAGCTATTCATTTGAAATTCAAAATGCCTGCATGACACTATCACTCTCTAAGAAATACAATCTATTATAATAAAATATCATTCAATAATTACTTTGATAGTCTAGGAGTCTTGATTAAATAAGCCCTCTATCTAAAAACTTAAAATCAAATTGTGCTAGCTATCAGTTTA
>WEKY01011654.1:2406-18110 GCA_013390045.1 Picathartes gymnocephalus
ATTCCATAAGCAGACAAACCAAACTCATTGATCAAAGGATACTTTTTAATGTGTGGAGGGAAATTTACAGCACACGTGTCATTTTAACAGCATTAAAGAAGATCCAGGAATATTAAATCCTTAGGTAATTATTTTTTTAAAATCTGTTTTTCCCTTCAGATTCTTAAAAAATGAGATTATAAACCTGTATAGAATTACTAATGAATCATTAGATATTTAGCTTTGAATATTATCTCATGACTATATAATATTTTGGTTTCTTGTCTCATTACTGAATACGTTTACTTGTGTTAGCGTATGCCGAGTCATTTCATGATACCATGAATTTTGATAGGAAAGTTATGGTAAGTATTTGGAAAGCAGAGGTTGGCCTCAATATTACAACTGTATCTTTATTCTTCTCTAAAATCAATTGAGGGATCCTTAAAAAATAGTTCTGTTCTCATTTTATCACTGCTGTAGAAATGAACAAGATATTAAGGAAATAATAGACTACTGATATCTATGGACAGGAAAGACCTACAAGGGAGCTGAAAATTTTAAATATTGCTTATAACAGTAGCTAATGACTACCTCCTCAACTAATCAAAAACATTATTAAAATTTTGGACATTTTAAAATATTGTCCTAATTTGATTTTATCCTCTGAATAATGAAATAAAGAGTTTTTCCCAATGTCATTCAGTTTCTTAAATCCCCTGAACTATAAATCCATCTGTGCTACCTGCGTGACTCCAAAATCACACTGCTTGGAGTCAGAGAGGTTGAGAAAAGAAGTTGTGTTACACAAGAGACCAGAAAAGATTTAGAGAGAAAAATAAATACACACACACAAAAAAGTAAAAGTTACTTGTCACTCTTACAGATAAGAAAATTTTTAAGGGTAAGAAAAGAATTCTGAAAAATGTCACTAGCAATCAGTGCCAGCAAAAACCTTACAGGAAGGAAGAGAGACAATAATTAGTTTTGCTGATGTAACAAATGCAGTCTTGGTCCTCCTCCTTGGCAAATGGCAAAGATCCCATTGACACTGACAGGGCCGATATTTTGCTCAGTGTTCTGATTCAAGCTTGTCACAATAACCAACCAACTCACATTGCTCGCAGCAGGACTTTTGCCACTGACTTCACTGGCAGCAGTGCTGAACCTTTTTCCCTTGGGCCATGAGGCTGAAATCAATGAGATATCTGCTTTAAATTAGGTCATGTGTTCCCGTGTTTTTTGTTTGGGGTATTTTTTCTTATGACTACATCAGGGTCAGATCCATAGTATGACACAGAAGTGGAACAATCAGCTTTCAGTGTACACATTAAGGTGTGCATAGATGCGATGTTGTGTTACAGATTCAATCAATCTGAGCTCATTTTGGCTGTGACATAATTTCCTTTGGTCTCAGTGAAAAAAACAGTAGAAATAAATCTGGCCTATTTTTTTCTCTATCAGAACAAATATAGGACTTTGTATATTAAAAAAAAATTAAAAAAGAACATTGGGTTGATGTTGCTTTTCAAATTTGCTTTGAAATAGTTCAACTAATGTAGATTAATCTGTAGTCAAAATTGGTGTTAACAAAGCTGAACATCTTGTTTGCTGTCTTAAATATTGAAATAAAAATGCTAGAAGTTAAAGACCATCTAGTAATAATGTATAATTTACTTGAGAATATTAGTTTTGTTTAGAAGTGAAAACTTTGATGTAATAGAACCTCTTTACAAAGGAAAATATAGACTAAAGGGTGTGGAACACAACTCATTTTAAAAGCCTATGAGAATGTGTCTCTGAGATTCTTACAAATTATACTCTTTTTTTAGAATGCATCAATGGAAAAGTACTAAAATGTTGTAAGGTAAGAAAAATGTCAACACTTCTACTTGTTGTTCTTCTGTGCATGCGTGTTTGTGTGAAAATATACACAGAATCTGTGATGTCCAACAGCATGTTTTTCCATAATGATAATTCTATATTCATTGCTGTAGCTGCAAGTGGAGCAATTTTTTTGATAGAAATAGGTAGCATTTTAGTATTTCTGCTTTACTTAGGGGCAATAATTGTCATTGCCTTTGTATTTGAAGATACATAGCATACATTATCAAGTACTTAAGTGGTGTACTTTGACATTGTATGTGAAGAGGAGAATATGTAGTCCAATATGATAATTATGGGGAAAAAAGCCAACCCAGCTAACAGTAAACATCTAATTTGCAAATAAAGACCCACTGGGAAAAGATAGACTAGATTGTGTGATTGGATTTTCACAGAAAACTTTTTTTTAAATTGCTTTTTATATTTATTTAGTTTGATTAGTTTATTTATTTTGATTAAACAGTCAGTGCTTGCAGATTGTTCTCCATTAGCAAGTGTAATTTTCATTTTTCTCTCTCTACTGAACCCATTTTTGTCTGGTACTATGTTTTGTACTGCATTTCTATGACCTCTTTCACTTTTATTTTACAAGCAGCGGGAGAAAGACTAAATTCTCTCTGTTTTCCATAAGGACACGTTAACCCTGAGCACCGGAGCCTGATGCAGATCTCCTTGAATCAGTGTGGGTTTGGACAGATAAAGATGTACAGTGCAGCAGTTTACCAGCACGCTGGCACAAAAGCTGTTTGCACAGCGCTGCTGCACCACTTTGAGCCTTGATCCAGCCTCAGAAATTCTGAAATTCCTTATTGCTCCTGGCTACTGGATGTGACACCAGCTCAGCTCAGCTGTAGCTCATCTACCTGCTCCAAATATACTTAAAAAGTCGGAAGCTATCAAACCTATATAAAATCTTTTTTCCTGTTGAACGAAGCCGTGTCCAATACATGTCTTCCATATCCTACAGCAGAATTATCTTTGCAGAACACCACCTGTACTAACTCCATGGTACAATATAATTAAAAAACATTCTTGTCATATAGGCCTCACGTAAACCTATAAACATTTTAAATCAGAGGGAATCCTCTAATTCTATTAATAAAAAGATTCTCTCTCTGCCAGTGTATTCTAGAGGAGGTTTCTCTTTGCTGAAAAGCATGCTTCGGCTTGAAGAAATTGGCAAAGAATGAAGTTGGGTGAGTTGAGGCTCATTGAAACATGCTTGTGAACAGAAAGGTTAATGTGTAGCCTTATTTAAACCAGGGCTGGTTACCCATTTTAGGAATATTCCAAAAGAGTGTTATTTTTCAGATTAATGTGTCTGTACTTGCTGTTCAGACACACAGATGTTTTTGACATGGTACCCTCTGTAGACTTTGCATGGAAATCTCACAACTTACAGGTGAGGGTTTCTTGGATGCCTGATAAGGAATATGGATTCCCTGGATTCTCAGACATAACACTCTCCTTGGTGGTTCAGTATTAAGCCTGGTATTTGTGAAGTCATGGAAGTTGACTCCTGTGCTTAGACTGTAGAAAGTAAAGAGTATTCTAAAGCAAAAGGAAACCCCAATTACTAGGAAAAAGGCCGACAAAGCTCCAGTCTGGACCACCGAGCAGTGCATTAAGCTGTAGAAAACTGTAAAAGGTAAGATAAAGACTAGGATAAGGAAAAGGATAGAGGTATTGCAATGAGTAACATTACTGTATAAGAATTTTAAAGGTTTGGTTGATACACATCATGGACCAAGAGAATGAGCAAATCCCTAGCTCTGGGCATAATACCTAGGAAGGATGGCTAATATTGAAATGTATGTTTGGACTAACCACCTAAAGGCAAAAGATGCCTTTTTGCAAAAGGTGAATTTTGCACAAAGGCCAAAGTCAGATTTGCAACCAGAGATTTACGTGAGTAGCACCATGTGAAAGCAGCCTCAGTTCCCCTGTGCAATGAATGTCTGCACCTCAGTGGAACAAAAGGGTCTCTGAAAATGAGTGGAATTTATAAACCCCTGATTTTATCTAGATTCTTTCACCAGCTCTCCAAGGATGCTATCAGAGGAATCCCAAGTGACATGGCATGCAAGGTAGAGAAAGACTTTGGGAGCTGAAAGGCCTGGTAAAAGGCTGCAGTTGTGAGGTACTTGACAATACAGAAAATGTACACTTTTCGGTGCCTTTTGGAGATTCCACATGAATGTATATATTGCAAGGATGCCACTTTTTGTGGATTTTCATTGTTCGCAGACACGGCAGAATGCACAACCAGAGTGTATTTTCACCACACAACTGAAAAGATGAAGCACTTGTTCAGCCAAGAAGGGAATTTTTTTCTTCTGTAGGGATATCCAAGGATAACAATTTTTGCAATCGACATTAGGGCATCCTATTCAACAGAGCTGAGAGGGTGAGGGAAACCTTTTTCTTTTTAGTTGTAAGAAAATTTTCTTACAGCTTCTGTATTAGGATTTCCTGTTTCTACAGCTGGAGATTGTTCTGTTACTGACAGGTTGGGTCTAAGACAACGAGTGCATTAAAAAAAGCTTTATGTGCTCAAGGGAAATTTATGGGGACACGTGTAAATGCAGTAATGATATTCATCTGTAATTGACATATCAAAGATAAATGTCAACTTATCTATTTGTTAATGGATCTATTAAAAGCTGTGTTTATACTTTGTTTTTTTTCCTCAAGCACTTACACACAGATGGATTGTGCAAACAAATACTTCATTAATCGCAGGACTCAGAGCCAAGTGAACACTTTTGAGTCCAGAATCATGTCAATTAACCCAATTTAATTGTTTTCTTGATCCACCCCCACTTTTTAAACAGTTCCTTTTAGGTCTTTGTACAAGACCAGAGGGACGCTGAGTAATTCTATATGATTGAAGGACCCTATACATCCCATTTTATTAAGAAAAATACAATCTGTGCTCTCAAAATGGCACAACACCATGGAACATAAAGATCAACACAAACAACGAATCCAAAAGCTTAATTAGAATGAGTCACTGAGGCAAAGTTGGCACAAACAGTCTACGATTCCCAAGTTCAAGTGAGGTGGTGAGGGGAGAAGAATCCTTTCTAAATATGGTAATCATTTTGTTTAAAATAATTACTAAGACACATTTTCACTGCTACCAAACAGCTGCTTTTTCACTATCAGCAGTTTAAAGAAATTTGTCTTTAAGTTGAAATAAGGATTCATTATATATATAGCTGCAACATACACCTGTAGTTTTGCCACTTAGACACACAAAAATAATGTTTCTATGGAGAGCTTTCTGGAGTTATATAATACAAAACAGAGTTTTTTCTATGCCTAGCTGTATAACATAGAAAGAACTACTTAGCAGTTAATTATAATATGTGCAGTGCAAATGATCAACCTGATTTTTGAGGGGGAAAACAAAAATTTTCTTAGACCAGAAGCTAAATCTGAAAACAGACAGCAACTGAATCTTTTGTTATTTCTTAATGACTAAAAATAAAAATGTGAATTTTCAATTTGATCTTGTATGATATTTTCTACAAGTGAAAAACCAAAGTGTTTAAAAAAATGCATTTAATCTTGTATTTTTGAGAGCTGTATTGCTGCCATGTGGTAAAATGTTTGACTTCTGAATGAAATTCTGTAAAATAATTTCATAAGTTACAAGCCAGTAGAATATTGCCTATCAAAACCTAAAACCATAATATTTTCTCTTCCATTATCTCATTGGTATACATTACATTAACCTTGACAGCTATATATGACATTTCTAAATAATTAGATGAAGAGGTTTTGCTATACGTGTGCTTCTGGCATGGTGTAAAGGATTAATCATGTGATTCCATACGGCTTTGCAAATGGAGAACTGATTTTTTTTCCCTAGGGTGAAAAAAGAAGCCACACTTAAAGTAGTATTTACCGGGTATCAGTTATTAAATCTATGAAAATGTTAAGGCTACAAGCATTCTTATTCATGTTCTTAATTTTTCAAATATTCCAAGATAAGAAACAGAATTTTTAATAATGAAAACTTAGATGTGATGTTTTTTATACATGAACACATAAGGATTTTTTTTTTATTTCAACTTTCTCAGACCCTCAACAGCTTCCTATAAATTTGTATCATTTGAACAATTCTCATATCTGTAAAAACCCCAATTTGCCATTAATCAGACAGAATTTGCCTCTGCAGAAAAATAACCCCATGACTGAGAACAATGTCTTCAATATATCTCTCTGAAGAAACATTTAATAGTTCAGTCCTTCTGAACAATGTTAAAATAAAAACTTAAGCCTAAACTCTCATTTGGTTTTCTCATTATGCTCACTGAAGCTAATGGGACTGTGTGCATGCTTAAGCATATACTCCAGGGCTTTCCCTATAGGCTGTAGTTCAGAATGGCAAGGGGATAATATTTAATCAAGGAAGCAAGTTTTAGTTCAAACTTCCACTGCACTGTTATGTCTAATAGCGAAGGAAATTATTTAAAAGCTGCTGGCACTCTGTCCTTATTCAGCATGATCTCAAAACCACAGAATGGTCTATTACATTTTTCTGTTACTTGGAACAAGAGAAGTTACGGGACTGTTCCCACAAATCCCTTGCTTGCAAGAACAAGCACTTACAGGATTGACCTGAAAATCCTGAAGCTCTTTCTCAGTTTTCTGGAAGCTGAGCAAAATCAGGGTCTTAGAGTGCAGGCACTCAACTTGGCACCTGGTTTGTATCTAAGCTCAGCCAGAATCCAGATCCAGTTAGTATGTCTGTTTAAAACCCGTTGTGAAATACAATTTAGCAGGATCTCTTGGGAGCGTGTCTAATGAGTAATAAAGAGGTGTCTCCCTCACAAATAGTGCCACTATTTTAAATTTAATTTCAAATTTAAATAAAGCTAAAAAAGGTAATTTCCTTTTTAGTCCATAGCCTTTATATTGGATAAAAAACTTATGTAGAAAGTGCTAATTTCTGGTTCAAAACCCTTTTCTGCCATTTAAAATTAAAACTATATCTTTCATGTATGTTTTAGGAATGGATATTAGCCATTGACTCTAAAGACTTTTCCAAGGAATGGAGCATATTTTCAGTGCTTCAGCTGATTGTAGATCATAATTATTATAAGATATAAATTCTTACATGATAAACAATTGACATATTTATGTAATAGGAAAAAAAAGTTGGCATCACTTCATTAGGAAAACCTGTGGCAATGTTTTCTTCTGCTACCTGCAGTGTTTATCTATTTCACATTTAGGAGTCTCGAAGTACATTTGTGAACTGCCAATTCTAATTCTTAATAGAGTTCACTTTGATCCACCTCGAAGGTAGTTCTGCCCATAGACACATAGCACGACATTACTGACTCTTTTGGTAGTGAAATATTTATAATTTAGACATTGCATTCCCTAATTTTAGGTAGCAGTGCTTTGTGTTAGATGTGTTGTATGCATTAAGATTATCTCCTTTGTCTTTACTGAGGCAAGTTTCCTGTTGACTGAGTCAGGAACAGAAATTAAATAAGGTAAGTAGAGCTTTGACCAAAACTGAGTTTCTCAATATTTGATATTAGGATATAGTAGATATTAACCTGATCCACGGTATGGGAACATTAGCTAGTATTTCCTGTGCCTTGGGTTTATCACATTCACGCTAGGCCCTTTAGATTTATTCATCTAATGTTGAGTGAACCTCAGTATTATATTGTTCAAAATATTTTTTAAATATTCCCAAATCCTTTGAAGTTGTTTGACTTTACCAGGTGCAGCGTTTCACATGCCATCTTTTGTTTTCTCCATTGCAAATTATGTAAATGTAGATCGAAACACGATATGTTCTAGAAAATATTTCCATCTCTGTGAATGAGTACTTAATATTACTGTTGAAGTATGAGTGAAAGAAATTATTGTACTACAGGATGCAGTACAATATTCTAAAATTTGCAATACAAATTCTAAAAGGATGTTGCATTGTTCTGTTGAACTGCTGCAGCTTTTACTATTCAGACATTTTGTCTCAGATCTCTTAGAGCAGTGCTGCGCAGAGTTATTCAATAGGTGAGGAGGGACTCTAGGTATGTAGGCTGGAATTATTGATACTTATTTACTTCTGTGGGGATGTGTGTGGGCAGTGGTGCTGAAATGTTTATTGAGTTTGATTTCTGAAAACAAATGTATAGCCTGGTTTATATGCTTTACATATTTGGTTTTGGCAAAACTAGCACTTTATTCCTGTATTTTGAGGTCTGGAGTGATCTAGAATGATCTTTTCTGCCATTGTAGGTAACACATACCAGAGGTATCCCATGGGATTAAAAAATTATGTTAAGAACAATTGGCTTAACAAGTTTGAAGTGTCTGGTTACTGATAGGAATCATTGCTTGGTTTATTAGCATAAGCCAAGGAGTAACTAAAGTCGAGATGAACTACCAACAATTTAAGAAACAAGTAAGTTACACGTGACAAATATAACTCTATATCTATATAGGGAATGCCTCTGAGAGATACAGGATTATGAAATCCTGAAAGATACAATGTATTCCTGTTGCAAATTATGAGATAAAAATAGCAGAGGCAGATTTGAAATAGTGATGTGCATAGCATATCTTAGTTTTACTGTAGTTAAACAGGAAAAAAATAGGAAGACATGGATCATTATTGCCAACTTTATTTGTGGTTTTTTGGTTTTTAAAAGTCAAGTAGTTCCATGGTGTGGATCTGCCTTGTCCTGTATTTCCATATCCCTTAGTCCTGTGGCTATTAAACCTGAACTTGAAAAAAATGCATTGGGAACTCAAAAGGTGATGAACATTAAATTGTAATTTTTTCTCTTGTCTATAGGAAAGGCAGTCTGGTTGTGACAGCCCAAAGCCACCCTGGAGAGGAATGTTGCTTTTCTGTGGTCATCAACAGGGCACTGGCTCCTGGGAGCAGTGTGTTACACAGCTCAGCTTTGCACTGGATAAATTAGAAGCTGCTTCTTGTCTCTTGTCCCCGTTTCCTACACAGGACATACATGCTGTTTTCCTTTCCTGTATTCGTGCAGTACTGTGGAGATGGTGATTTTGACCAAGACTGAAAAATCAAATAGGTAAGGCCAAAATGTATCCATCAGAACTGTGCCTGGAGGTAAAGCCCCTGTTGCTGCAGAGGCAGCAGGGAAGAAGTGCTGACAACAACCTCATCTTGCATTTCACACAGATCTGGTCTCTGTCAGCCTTGAGATGTGCCAATCAACTAGACAGCACATGACCTGACATGCATCTTAATTGTGACCATTAGCAGTATCTGCTTCTGGCTCCAAGATGAGATTGTTTTTCTGGTATACATATGAAGAAAAAAGCTTTCATAGAGAAAGGGCACACACTGATCAGTCTCCTGAGAGGTAGAAGTCATTCATCCACCTCTGAACCTTTTCTTCAGGCCAAAAGAGCACAGTTGCAAACATTCTATTATTCAGAGCAAATAGGTTTCAAGGAGTTTAAATATTGTATTATAGTGTTATAGTTCTTTCTATAGCACATCAAAGAAGAGGGAAGCAGTGAGGCAGAGGTGTCATGAAGTAAAATTGCAATAACCTAGGGACTTGTCAGCATGTTCTGTTGGATGGTCAGACCATCAGTGACAATGTCCTGGAATTCTGCTACCGAATGTGACGGAGCTGTGCACATCCCTTCAACTCTAAAAGATCCCTGGATACTTTATGAGTCCAAAATTAAAAGAAATAGAGAATAGCTTCTAAACAGAAATGGTTCCATTAGGGGCTAATGAAAGCACCAAAGAAACTTGAGGAATAATGAAGGCAACTATAAATTTAAAAAGTTATATACTGACTAGCAGGGAACCAACCAAAGGAAAAAGAACCTGTGCTAATGATCAGGGACCTCCTGTACGCCTAATTCCAAAGGAATTTCCTTATTTTCATTCCATATTCTTCTTTGATGTTACACAGAAGCAGTGCACAGAATGTTTTGTTAAAGTAGTTGTTAGATATCTATTTACACTTTAAATATTAATGAAGCTGTTCTTTCAATAATTAGGTGGTTATTGAAGTAGAGAGGGAAATACAGACCAAATTATATAATTTTGAGACACAGAGTTGCAAATCTGCCTTACTCTGTTCTCTTTACCCAAAACAACACTTTTTGACTAAAAGCCAGGGAAAAACCCTATAATACAGTTGTGGTGAATTTGATGGGTGATTAGAGCTCCATAACTGCATGAGTCTGGTTACATTAACATGCTACTCAGTATGCAGTATAGGTTGTGTTTGATGTGATTTTGGCTACTGCAGTTAGGGCTCGATCCCAGACATTGTATTCAAGCATTAACTCCCATGGAAGAGAGAGTGAAACCCTGAATTATGGTCATAGAAACAAAGAAAGAACAAACTATTCACAGCTGCTAGTACCATAAAACCTGGATAAGGTTTCCTGCAAGCTCCTGCAACCTGCCATATGCTGGAGGGATGCTACAGATATTGTGGCTGTTGGCAGGGAGATGCACAACCAGGAGAGGTAATGCTTCATTCAGCGTGTTCCTCTAGCAGCCCCTGGCAATAGGTTTTCTGCAGTTTCCTACAGAGCTGCAAATAGAAACTAAAGCTGTGTCTGACTCACTGAACCTTTAAGAAGGAGACAGGTGAAAAAGAGCTTGCCTTTTTTTTTATTTATTTTATTTTTATTTAGGGCGAGTTCCCACTGCAGGCAAAAATTTTACTCTAGTTAGGATATGAGATGTCCATTTCTGCTCACACCTGTAAGGATTAAATTCTTAGTTCAGGTTCTATTGTGATATTCAGTGATATTAAACTGAATTCAGTTTAATTTTGGAAGGAAGTGGAAAGGAAGACCTCTTTAAACTTTCTCTAGTATGGCTATTTCTTTCTTAAATTCTGTGGTAATTAAAAGCTGAATTTAGCCTTTTATGACTGACCTTCTAATTCTCCTCTCCAAGATCCCTGGGCATAACTTTGCTCCATATTTATTGAAATTCCTGTTCCTCAGGGCACCCAGAGGAGAAGCCCTAGTAAATACCTGAGAGCAGTGTGTTCTCTTGGGATCTTGCCTCCTGTGCATCCTAAATATTATCTGTCTTTTTCTCCAGCTCTTTAGTAGCATTTCTGTTTCATTAGCTAACATCAGGGATCAAGAGGCACCCCTGCAATAATTCCATAGCTTTGAAAACAAACATTTATTTTACATAAGCTTTATTTTTCAGTCACTGAAACATGGCTGACTTGAAAAAGCAGTAAATATTCAGATTTTCTTTATATTTTATACTTTATACTTTTACAGCTTTTATTCTATTCAGAAACCTCCCTGTTTATTTATGAGCTATTAACTTGTGGTACCTGGAAATACATACTTTTATCTCGCTAAATGTTTGCTCATTGTATTAGTGATGTATTTGTACATGCAGTTTTTCCAGCCTTCTTTAATTTACATAGTGAAATACTGAAATATCTCATGCATCAATACTGGGACAAATGAATTTGAGATTAAAAATCTTGTAGTTTTTCTGCATATTGGATGAAAAGACAAAAACGTGCATACAAGTCTGTCCTGCCACAACATTTCAGAGACAGGATTATGATTCAAGTAAGTCCCTCTGATCAGATTTGTGTAGAAGTTTGGAAAAAAATGGACTTTTGGCAGGACGTTCAATATGTACTAGGATCATTTAAAATTTGAGCTTCTAGAATAGTAGCTTAAATGCTCTAAGGTCAAAGCTGTATCCTGTGGGCTTTCTAAATTTCCATATTTATCCGCCTGGTGCACCTATCCAGCACCCCCGATCCTTTGGGCAGATCCTTGATTGCTTTTTGCAGTCAACTGGATCAAAGTCTATGCAGCATGAAACGCGTAGGTGCAGTTTATGAATCGTATCTTCTGTATTACCCATTGGAAATGTATCCCTTCACTTCCACTTGCTGGGAACACAACTTTTCTGTGTTAGGAGTAATAGCTGAAGGAACAGAGATGCATAGAAAGAAGCACAGGCAAGGGCATACGAACAAAAATGTTGCTTTCGAGTGTGACATTGTTTCACTGTTATCTATTTCTCCCCCTAGTTTCTCGAGTAGGAGAAACAATAGTACACTTAAAAGAAAAATGCTGGGACTTCAAGCCTACTTTAATTCTTGAATATGTAATCTAAAAATTCAACTTTGTAGATAGGAGGAGAAGTCACTATTTTGCTTCACTGAATTTGATTGTAGTGGCTGCCTTTTTTTGTCAGACTTCTGGTACTAAGATCTGTCATCATTGCATGTTCTTGTTTTATGACTCTAGCTAGTCCTTTAAACCTACTCCCAGGTTTGTGAAATAATTATGAGCACAAGAAGCAAAAAACACGACTTGCTTAAGATTAGGCTTGAAGTCTGCCTCAAACAACCCTGGTCAGCAGCAGTCTTATGGTTTTGAGCTGGTGGGGATCCCTGCTGCCCTCTGTGCAGGCACAGCATCCTTGCTGGACTTGTGTGTACATAGCTGCTCCCGGCATGTGAAAGAAATAAGACTCAGATTATACAGAAGATTATAAAGTTGTGGTAGGGGTGGTCAAGGCAAAAGTCACCACAGCCTAACTCCTGCTCTGTGCGTTGTGTTGTAGCTGCAACCAAAGACACCGTGCTGTTTTTCCAATTCCTCCAGCACCAGAAAGCACTTGATGACCCAAGACAATGCATGGAAACAGCTGAGGTTGCTGTGAAAGAGCAAGCTGGGCCATGAGTGCCAGTTCAGCTGCTTCAGTGCAGCTTTGCACCTGCACACAGCAGAGTAGGGCAGCTGCAGACAGGTAAGTTAGTGCAGTAAAAAAATAAAAAGAGAAAAGGCAAAAGAGATGCTGCTTGTTATTCAGCTTTTGTGTGGTTTGTACAAAATCTCTTGTAATACTTCATAACCTCGAGGCATCGTCTGGAGGGGCGCAGGTTCCCAAGTGGAATGGGGAGTGGTGGTCTGCAAGGAATCAGTGTAATTTTGTGAACTTCTTTTGTATAAAACAAGATTTTCTCTATTCAGCCAGGTTAGGAGAAGTAGATGTCATCAGAACAAAAATAACCTTAGGAGAAAATTCATGCTAACCGTAAGTTATGAGGATGTTGACATCAAGTATTGGACTACAAGGTGGGAAGGGATAGAAGAGTGAATTGGTACCTTGGTCTGAGCTGAAGCCTTGCCAATCTGAGGCCATATCCTCAGAGAGCCTGACAAAACAGCTTGCACCGTGTATTCCCCTTTCCAAGGGAAGCAAGTATAATAATTTCAGCACTGAGAACTGGTACTATTGGAAATGCTTCCATAATATTCTTAGGTAAAGCAACAGATGCCTAAGCAAAAAAGCAAGTACGGTAGTGCTCCTATTTGTGAAGGTCTGAATAAATCTCTTCAGCAAAAGGAAAATTTAGAACACGTATTCAGACCACCAGTCTGTTTAGTGCTTGTGTGCAAATAACATGCTAAACAGAGAGATATGATACCCAAATACTCATTTACCAGTGGAAAAACAGCCCCAAGTTAATACATGAAAACCATTTTACATCTCCAATGGTAAATGAGCAGGAAACATAAACAAGACTAAACAAAAATTGGCTTGAAACCTATGATGCCATGCTAAAGAAATGACAGTGTGAAACACAGAGGTAACTCCTCAGTATTATCATTTTATTATGTCTGCACCTTTCCAACAGAAACTTCTCATATTATGAATTCCACCTTTTGTTGGCAAATGAAGAAGCGTGATGATCTGTCAAATCACAGGTAGTACACGGAATAATAATATTTCAGAAGACTCTTGCCTCTTTCAATCTTTAAAAAAAAAGAAAAATATTTAATGTTGATAATAGAGAAATCAATCTTTTAAGGAGGGGTTGAAAATATGTTTTTTCAGCTGCGGAGGTTTCTGCAAAGTTACCTCTTTTCACAATGACAAATTAAGCATGTAAGTTTGGTACAAGCCTTATTTTTCTTTTTCTTTTTCCTTCCCCCTCCCCTCCCATTTATTAAGGCTGTTCTGGAATATTGAATCTGCATACAACTACTGCAGACTTTTCCTCCTCACTGATACTTTGTTTTATATGGAATATATTTTTACATAATTTAAAAATATTGCTCTCTAAAAAACACTTTTACACTCTATTTTTCATTTGCATTCCAAATAATTGCTGTAGGGTTTTCTTATTCTTAGCAAAAGGAGATAGATCCCCAGATATACTTTCTTTTGTGTTTCTTTCTTCCTCTCCACCATGTAAATACTCTTATAAAAGTAGATTTAACAAAAGACCATTCACTATAAAAAAACTTCCTCAGCTGTGACATGATACACCACACACCCACTTGTGTAGTCGTTATCAATAACAACAGAAACAGTGTCAAGTGATAAAAATATATGTGATTTAAATCAGCCGTTTTGGGAGTATATTTATTCAAGACCCTTCAAGCGGAGATGAATAGCAGGTTTCTAAATGTGATATTATGAGGGTAAGCAAATGAGTCATTATTTGTATTCTAGAGCAATAGAGTTGGGCAAGAACAACACTGCAAGAGGGAATAAGCAGTCGTATCTAACTGTTTATTCTATTACATTCATCACCACAGGGTGTATCTGTGCATGTGAGGTCAAGGTCAGCGATCCTTGTTCACATGAATCATTCTCAGAGCTAATGAAAAACACCCCCGATGCAGCGTGTTGGAACACCAACAGCTTCGGCAGACTCCTGCCACTCCTGACTCTCTTCTGCCAGCCAGAATTCACAGGTGAGGCAGAACGGCTGCGGCGCGGGACGCTCAGGGCTTGGGATGGATGGCAGCTTAGCAGGGGCTGTTGGTGGAGATTGGCATCGAAAAGAAGGAGGATAATTTTTAATTGGAGGACAACACAGTGCTGCTGTGGGCCAGCTATGGCTCCATTACACCTTGGCTCTTTGAGTTTCAGAGCTGAAGAGTCTTTCAAAATGAAATATTAATTAAAAAAGCTCAACCTGGATCTGAGTTAGTTTTCAAATAATTAAGTTTTAAAGTTATGATAACAAATCCTAATTATCTTTCTCCACAAGTTTCTTGAAGTCAAGGAAACAGAGATGGAATATAGTGGCACATGAAGAAAGGTTTATTTTTCTTCCCTCCCCCTCCTCCTCTTTCAATGAATGCAAATTCTGCATACAATTTCTCTGCATTTCGGTGTCCAGATAGAGGTAAGGATACGTTTTGTGGAAGTGCAGATCACATCTAGATATATGTGTATGAAAAATTAAAAATCAACCATGGAATAACTTTTCAGGGCTGCTGCAGTGACTACTATAATTTGATATGCAAGTGGATTTATTACTAAGATTACAAACAAAAGTTATGTGCGTTATGTTTCTTGCACTGCAGTAATCCTTCTACAGAAATTTCGGCGGACCTCGCCAAAGCCAGGGCAGGAACTCGACGGCCGGAGGAGTCCCCGGCACTCCAGCGAGGAAGAAGAGGGTGCTCCGCGGAGGTGAGGGAGGGAGGGGAGGCAGGCTGTTGTCTCACCACACATGGTCTTGTGGGAAGTGGGAATCTCAGGTTGAGTTACTCATCGGTATGGAGTCAGGAGTGTGCACAACCAACGATTTTGATGGCAGGAGGTAACGTACACGTTTTTCAGGGAAGGTGCTGTAGGAGGACTTGCTGGCGGGCAGGAGGAGGTTTGTGCTGAGGGCTGTTATTTCCCCAGCGCGGAATTCTTCTGATCCCAGGAGCCCATCGCCGCCGCCTCCGATGCTCTCCCTCGCTCCGGTACGAGCAGGGAGCCGGCCGGGCAGGGGGGGCCGGGCGCTGTCCCCGCGGCTGCTCCCGGCGCCCCGGAGAGCGGGGCGGGGGGCGCG